>PVJH01003599.1:0-139306 GCA_004026705.1 Nesogale talazaci | reverse complement strand
TATCAAAGTGCTTACATGTATGCAGATTCACTTTCTGCCCCAATGTGTGTTCTATCTTATATATGTGCCATGTGGGATTGAAAAGAATGTGAATTCTTTTTTTCTATTTGAATTAAGAGCTCTGTAAGTTTCTATCAGGTCAAATTGTCTAATTGTAGTGTCTAGATCCCTAGATTCCTTATTGCGATTCTTTCCCTGTGATCTATCTTTTTCAGAGAGTGGTGTATTTAAGTCACCTACTGTCATTGTTGAGGCAGTGAATGAATACTCATTTCATCTTTTGGAGTGTTTGACGTATTCAGTAGTGTCTCGTTCAGTGAATATATGTGTAAAATGATTAGTGGTTCTTTGTCTATTGTTCCCTTGAGCATTATATAGTGTTCGTCCTTTGTACTTTGAGGTCAGTTTTATCTGAGATTAGAATTGCAACCCCTGTTTTTTTAAAATTTATGTTTGCTTGATATGCTTTTAGGTCTGCAGTTCAAACCCACCAGCCCGGCTGAGCCCCAGTGGCTTAAATGGTTGAGTGCAGGACTGCAGCCTGCAGGCTTGGTGGTTCAAATCCAGCGGCGGCTCTCAGGAGCAGCACTGGGTAGCTACCACGACCACCAGAGAGCATTGATGCCCCCCACCCCAAAAGAATGTATGTATTTGAATTGTGGTGTTGGAGAAGAATAATGAAAGTACAATGAACTGCAAAATAGACAAGCCAATCTGCCTTGAAAAAAGTATGGCCAGAGTGTTCCTTAAAGACAAACACGGTAAGAATTTGTCTTACACATTTTGAACATATTGTGAAGGGAGAGCAGCCCTGGAGAAGGATTTCATACCTGATAAAGTAGAGGGTCAGCAAAAAAGAGGCAGACCTTTAATGAGCTGGATTTTCACTGGCAATAGATTCAGAAAAAAGAATTGTGAGGATGGCAAAGGACTGGGCAGTATTTTCTTCTGTTGTACATAAAATCTCTCTGCGTTGGACCTAACAGAATAACTCCAAACAACAGCAACAACTGCAGCAACAATAGCCCTGATACCAGATACTTTTTCCAAATTAGCCAGCTTCTCTGATATTTTGCTCAACATATACATTGAATAAATATAATGACAAGATACTATGTTTATGTATACATTTCCTGGTTTTCAACTATGCAGTATTCTCTTGTTCAGTTCACACAAGTGTCTCTTGATCCATGTGGAGATTACAAATGAAAGCAATGAAGTGTTCTGAATTTTCCATTCTTCTCAAGTTTATCTATAGTTTGTTTTGATCAACATAGTCAAATTCCTTTGCATATTTAATGACACCCAAATAAACATCTCTCTGGTATTTCTCTGCTTTGAGCCAAGATCCATCTGACATCTGCAATGATAACCCATTTTCCATATCCTCTCCAAATCCAGCTTCAATCTACAGCAACTCCCTGTCAATATACTGCTATAATCATTGCTGATCTTCAGCAAAATTTTGCTTGCATGTGATTTCAATCATATTGTTTTATAATTTGAGAATTCTGTTGGCTCACCTTTCTTTGGAAACTAGTATGGAACTCTTCCAATCAGTTGGCCAGGTAGCTGTCTTTCAAATTTCCTGGCATAGTTGAAAGTATACTTCCAGTGCTTCATCAGCTTGTTGAAACATTTCAATTGGTATTCCATTAATTTGTGGAGACTTTTTAAAAAATTCAATGCTTTCAGTGCCCTGGTGGTGTAGTGACTAATGCTCTTAGGAGGCCTGATGCGTCATAGTTATACACCTAGTTGCTAACCATGAGTTCAGTAATTTGAGTCCACCAGCCACTCTTTGCTAGGACAATGAGGCCTTCTATTCATGTAAAGAGTTATGATCTTGGAAACTCACAGAGCTGCTTTAACCTGTCACCATGATTCAGAATTGACTCTATGTCAGTGAGGCTGTTGGTTTGTTTTCTTTTGTTTTTCAGTTTAGCTTGAACTTCTTCCTTAAGTAGCATTGTTTTTTGCTCATATGCTACTACTTGAAACAGTTGAATTGTTCATAATTATTGATGTATCTTGGTAGCATGGTTGATTAATTTCAGACTGAAGACTTTGGTAAAATTCTTCAATTTCTTCATTACCAGCATTTGTGCTTAGAGTATTAATTTGAATAAATGTTGTATTCATTGGATTTCCTTGAATTTAGATAGATATTATCCTGTATCAGACAGATCTTGACATGGCCTGTTTGAAAATGAATTCAAAGCCATTTCTCTGACTGTCATTCCTGGCATAGTAAAAAACATCATTTTCTGATTCAAAATGGCTAATACCTGTTCATTTCATCTCAGTAATATCTAGAATATCATCTTTATGTGGACCATTTAAATTTCTTGGGGTTGTCTTTCTTTGCAAGTGCACAATGAAGATCATCTTCCACAGCAAGTCTACTTCTGTATTTAGACTTGATAACTAAAAAGCTGGAAACCCTGTTTCACAAAGTTATGTTGTTGGAAATGGAAGAAGAAGGTGCAACACAGTCTCAGACAGAACAAAATATGACTGCAAAAACTTGATGCAGAATTCCATAACTGGCATTATAGAGAAATCAGTTCTCCCTGTAACACTGTTATTAAGTTCAATGACCTCCTCTTGTGCTGTCTCAGGAACATTTTCAACTTTGACTGTGAATGGTCTTCTGGAAAGTGCAAATGGGATGTCAGGTAGATTTGGAAAGTATGATGAAATTTAATCTGCACGAATGTGTAAATGTTCTTTCACAGAAATTATAATCATAATCCTGGTTCAATGTCATGGTCTTCAAAGAAAGCATATGCGGTAGGCAACATGTAAATTTTATTTTCATCCATTTTCCCCCAAAGCTGAAGTTTCATGGGGAATGATCAGATCTATTCACACAAATGGAGGCATATTGCCTTTGGTCCTTGCAGTGATAAATTTAACTCATTCAAGATGTCAAAGATGTCATCCAAGTAAGCTATTTTCTGTAGTTCATTTTTATTGCTGAAAAGTGCTTCGACCTGAGGTCTTGCTATCTGATTAAAAAAAATAGTTTGAGTTCATCATGAAACTCAAAAACATGTTTTAAAACTTTTTCTCTCAACAGCCATCTCACTTCAGTGTGAAATAGCAGAGCATCATTCAGTGCATCCAACTTGTTACAGTTTCAAACACAGTCCACTTTAAAGTGCTTGCCTTTACAAAATTGACAGAATTTATGATGCTTTTCACTACTTCTTGTAACTCTTGTGGCAGTGTCTGTGTTGATAATCCTCGCTGATGAATCAGACAGTGAGTTCTGATGACTTTTGGTGACTCATTCAGTACCAAACTTTGAAAGCCAGATTGCCATCCTAGCATAGCTGGGACACCCTATCTGCAAAGACCACAAACCTTTTCCCCAGAGAGCTTATATTCTTCCAGAAATGAACCAACACTGTCAAATACATCCTGCACAGTAGTTGTCATTTCAAGAGGTTTGAAAAAAAGTAACTCTTCCTTAAAGTCACCATCATTAATATACCTCACCTAAACCAGTAACTGTGAACAGCGTGCAGCGTCTGTATATTCATCAAGCTGCATGCTAAATATTGGAAGTGGAGCAGATTTAATCTGGATTACCTGATCAAGTTTGCCAAAAGATATGTCATCTATTCTTCTCTAAATCATGTTGTTAGATAAGGGAATCACATTAAATTTCTTAACAAATTCATCTCTGATCATAGCTCAAACAGTGTCCTTGGCCGCTGGCAACAGTAAATCCTCAACAATGATGTAAGGCTTCATAGTTCTGGTGATTCTGAGTGCCACCAAATATCAGGTTTCAACGGGTGCTACATTTTGGTTTTGGTACTTGCCACCAGTGTCAAGTCTGGCTTTCTTGAGTCCATGAGCTTTGCTTCCAGAATAGTTGGTATTCTTGTCCACAAAGTTTGGATGCTTGCTATCAAAATAGCATTTTAGTTTGTTCAACTTCATAGATTTTGCTTATAGAACTTCACAACAAATAACACACATGGGTTCTCAATTCCCGATGTAATTATTGAGGTAAAATTACACTGTAAAGAATTCTCACTATATTTTCTTTTTTTTTGGGGGGGGGGCATCACTGCCTCTGGTGGTCGTGGGAGCTACACAGTGCTGCTCCTGAGAGCCGCTGCTGGATTTGAACTGCCAAACCCGTGGGCTGTAGTCCCACACTCAACTACTTACACCACTGGGGCTCAGCCCTATATTTTCTTTTTTTTAACATTCTTCTCTACATGATCCATTGTCATGGGATGATTGGCTAATGAAAATAATATAAAACAAGAGATTTAATAATACAAAAGATCATACATGGCATAGTTCAGTCAATGCAGTTCATTAAAATTTCCTATGATTTACCATTCTGTTTTTTTACATATCTGTTTATATGTTACTATCACAAGGGGACAGGATTCACATGAACCATCGCTGAATATAAAAAGACCAATCAGCATCCACATTACGTTCCATGGCAAAGATTTTTTTTTGCTGTACTTGATGATTTTATAGTGCATGATGTTACATTTGCCCAGTAATTGTAATTCATGAAGTATCATTTTACCTTCATACTGCTGGTTTCAACAGTTGGTGCTTTAGCAAAGTAGCTGTTTTCTACACAGCAGCTCCTTTCTACATAGTAGCTGTGCCTGACTAGTCCGAATAAGTACATTATGGTGCCAACCCGGTCACATGCACCTGTATTTGCTTGGGGTATATGTGATGGGGCCAGCAGAATGTCACTATGTGGGGTACTCATATGTGGGCATGTCTGCATGTGGGCAGTCCCAACTAGAGATGGATAGAGGAGCAGTGTCTCAGTTCCTATGACCATAAGAAATGTGTGTTTTTCGATGGTTTAGGTAACCCCTGTGAAAAGGTCATTCGACTCTCACAGCAGTTGCAATCCACAGGTTGAGAATCACTGTCTAAAGGCTACTAAGAGTGAAAATCTCTTATGGGAACAAATTATCTCATCTTTCCACTGAAGCACAACTAACCGACAGTGACACAGTGACACCAAGAGACCCATAAATGTGTGTGCACATCAAAAAACACTGCTACAAAATTATACAACCATTATTAAAAATTAACTATGAAAATACAAAGATATCTTTCTAAAACATATCTCATCTTCATCTGGTTACTTCTACTCCTAAAAACAGTATGTCAATCTTTCAAACTCTCTTTGAAAAATTCTGGGCTCTTTGCTTTAAAGCATTTCAAAAGAGCAGTTTTTGCATCCTTGAGAAAATAACATCATGACCCCTTTCTGTTATTTGAGTTGGGGGAAAAAAGAAACATGAAAGGAAAGATCAGGTATGTAGTCATATGGGACAATGTTTCCCAACAAAATTCTCATAGGATAACCCTTTTGATGCTTAAAAAAGAAGCAGGTGCATTATTCTGGCAGAAAACTATTCCTTGGTGCAAATTTTATGACCTTTATCTTATCAATGTAGTTTTCAATTTTTGTAAAGCTTTCTTCAAAATGAGCCAATGTAATCATCCTGTGCCCTTCATGCAAATCTATCATGATCAATCCTTTGAAATTCCCAAACATAGTCACCCTAATTTCCAGAGCTGACCTATCTGCAAACTACATGTTCAGCAATTCAAAACCACTCACTTCTCCAGACTAGACTTTCCACTCCCATAGAAAGTTACACCTTTGGAAACCCCAGCAGCACATCTACTATATCTCAGAGGGTCTCTATGTGTCCAAATTCAACTCAGTGTCAGTGAATGTGGGTTTTCTGTTTTGGTTTGGTTTGCTTTACGAGATCTCTTTAAAAATCACTGTTTTGATTAGATATTTTTGAAATTAACATACAAAGACAAAGACAAATATATTATTGAAATAATTTGTCAAATATTATCTAATAACTATAGACACAAATACATTTGTTTTAGAATAAACCTTAGCATGTATGCACCACAGTCATACTAGTGATATATATACATTTAATGATGGAAACTATACACCCAGTATTTAAAATGTCAGTAGGGCGATTTATGTTGTATGGGTTATTAGGATGAATGGTTTGGTGGTACACTACCCAAAAGTGGTCAATGAGAGCCCTACAAATCCCAACAAAGTACTGACCAAGACTGTGTTGCAAAAGGAGCTCCCTAGGCATTCAAATGACAGAGTAGTTCCATGAATAAACTCATACATACCTGTGATAATGAATATGGCTCAGAAATAAGCAACATTTTCTTCTACTGTACATATAAAATCATTTAATCCTAACAACAACAATGTGAGGAGAAAATATTAATCCATCCTATTCAGAAGAACCTGAAGCACCAAAAGCTTATGTGCATATATGAAATATTACTCATTCAAAAATGATTAACTCACACTTTGAATCAAAATGTTCCTTACCTTGTTTTGGAGGGGGGCATCACTGCCCTCTGGTGGGAGTGGGAGGCCCAGCCTTGCTCCTGGAGAGCTGCTGCTGGATTTAAACCGCCAAGTCAGTGGGCCGCAGTCCCACATTCAACCACTACACCACCGGGGCTCAGCCCAAGTTCCTTACCTTTTTAAAAATTATTTTCCCTTTTTAACTTCCCACATCCTCTTCCTCTGCACCTTTTCCCCCCTTTCCTTTTCTTTTTTGCCCTTTTTTTCTTTCCTTCTCCTGCCACTCCACTTCCTTCAGTTACTCTTCCTCCTTATTCAGATAAGAAAGAAAATAATGTTATTCCAGAGACAAAGTGTTGTATAAAGTCCTTGTGTTTTAAGACATTGAGAAAGTCATTAGGTATCTCTTTTTATCTATTTTCTGCCAACCTCATAGGCTAATGATAAAGATCAAATAATCTGAGGGGATACTTCCTAAATTATAAAGTTTATAGAGAGGCAAGATATTGCAACTGATACCATTGTGACTATAATTACTGAGAGTTTTAAAGACTTTGACTCTTAACATCCAAAGAGCCTTTCATTCTTGTATTAGTCTGGGTGGACAAGAGAAGCAAATCCAAGGAGCCTCACATGTGTAAAAGAAAGAGCTCTGTTTACAAGAGTAATGGAATTGTGAACAAAATCCCAGCCCAGTCCAGATCAAGTCCCTAAGTCTGACATTAGTCCATATGTCAGATACCAATCTATAAAGTTCGCTTCAGACTCACAAAGCACGTGGAATAAGACTGAAAGCAGGAAGATGACAGGCCACTGAGTAGAAAAGTTTTGTGGATCTAGTAGTGGTAGAAGCCTCTCAGAACTGGCAAGGGTCTCCACGTGACTCCTCCAGTGCCGAGGGTTCTGGCTGCATCAGGATAACATCATGTGCCTTCTCCTCAGGAATGTCTTGCAAGGAGTGAACGTGTATCCCACCTCCAATAAGCTATTTATCTCCCTGCCGCCTCTAGATGAAGCCACCAAGCTGTGACCCGATTGACAGCCTAAAACTCTACCCCTTCAGTCTTAATTCTCAGATTGAAAAGAGATTATGTAACTACCACAATTCTCCAACTCAAACATAGCACAGAACTGGTATTGAAGATGATGACTCAGGAAGAAATCAGCTCTCAAAGAAAACAGAGCAACAGATCAGAACATTTCATCTTCAATTAACCAGGAAATGAAAGCCTCCTGGTCATACTTTTAGTAGTCAGGTTCATGGAGGTCTTTAGTATATCTTGAATAAGTCTTTATCTCTTTGGGAATCTGATATAATAAAAGAGAAAAGCTAGTAAGAAAAGGTATTTAAGAGTTCTAATAGCATTTTCCCACAGCTTTTCAAGTGAAGTAACTTAACATATATACTTTCATCAAGAAAAGGAATTGAAATTGTCTGTTCTGAAAGGGCAAGTAATAAGTCAGTTGAACATTCATTTATTCATGTTGTACTGAATAAATGCTTATTGGTGATATACATGAAGTAATCAAGAACTGGGAGTACAGTGATAAGCTTTGAAAATGACTGTTAAAAACTTTGGTCCAAAATTCTAGGAATACTTTTATATTTATGACAAGTTAAAGGATTTTTCCCCTCGTTTTAGTTACATTTACTAAGTCTTGAATCTTAACTAGTACTGATCTATGGACTGGTGAAACAATGATACTATTTTCAAAAGTTTTCTTTTCTCAATGATTTACTCATTGCCATATTGCTTGCTCTTGTGATGACTTCTGGTACTTCCTATAGACGTGAAGAGGTAAAAATTACTTAACAACGGCAGCACATAGAAAGCAATCAGGCAATAAAGGATTACCCAACTACAACAAAAAGAGAAGAGATATCAGGAGATGCAAAAGAGTGTAGAAAACTGGACTTAAATCTTCAAATGAGTGGTTCAGTAGAAGCACAACAGAAGGGTTCATTGGTGACCACAGTACTTTAATCATTGGGCCATCTGGGTCCAATCAGTTGGAATGATGTGGCAGCAATTTTAAGTCTACTGAATCATGAAATTTTGGTATCTACTTTTGTGTACTGGGGGTTGTGGAGAAAACGGCATTAATAGATTAAGATGGCATTTCCAAACTCATACTCTGTAAAATTTTGCTATCTAGAATGTTAATTAGTAAGTCAGAAATAAAGGGTTCAATGCACAAGTAAGCTTAGAAAATGTTGCATCCATGTGTTGAAGATTCTAATATGCTAATATACTGTAGACTTCTCTAATTCCCTGTTATCAAATATGGAACCAAGGTTAACCCAGTGTCAACCTAATTTAGTATGGAAACCAGCGACTCATGGCACAATCCACAGTGGAAACATGAGGGCTGAAAGTATTGTGTGAAAGTTTTAATGAGTTCTTTGAGTGGAGCTGAGGTAGTAAAGTGGGTTGCACATTGGGGTGCCAACCACAGGTCAGCAACTCTAACCCACAGCCCTCTGAGGGAGGAACAGGAGACTTTCTATTGCTGTCAACAGCTGCAGGCTTGGAAATCTACTGAGGAAGTTCTCTATGTGTAGGGTGCTATGAGTCAGAACTGACTTGATGGCATTGAGCTTGGCTTTTTGGTTGGCTCACAATCTGTGGAAGTGCAATAGGGTGATCAATGTTGTCTTAAGACTTCCAAGTTCTAGACAAAAGCTAGATATTGTGCTTTGTCTTCTTGTGTCATGAATCAGATTTTGAACACCTACACTTTATACAATTTCTCTTCATTGACATGATGCCTTTGGTGACCTTCACCAAAAAATTATTCTGGGCTTAGTGTATGTGTGTGTGTGTGTGTGTGTGTATTTTGTTAAGAGACGTCTCAGCAGAACAGTCCCCTGCTATTGGGTGAGGCGTAAATGCTGTGATGCCACAGTCACTTATTCTTTTCCAAATTGTTCCTGGCATTAATAACTGTGGAATTATGACTGCATTTGTTGTGTCAGGCAGACATGTTCCTGCTATTAACTTTTGGATAACAGCAACAGTTTGTCTAATGAAGAAAAATGACTTTAAAACAAAGAAAGCCCAATAATTTGATTTCATGGAGAGACAATATCAGAAAAGCAGAGAATTCTCTCCAAATGCCCATGTTTCTTGCAGCATTCATTCTGAACGACTACATTGCCTGTGCCTCTGTGGTGATGCAGGAGAGAAAAATTAATATGGAACCTTTCTCGTCTCACACTTCTGAGGTCTCTGAACATCTGAACAATGCATTTGAAATCATTGATTATAACATTCTGTTGGATACATTCACCTCCTTAAGGTGTGATGCTACAATTTCAAACATGTACCTTAATATATGCAAATCTAATAAGCTGAATAGAGCGGAAATTTTGTATGTGTGCAGTGGAGGAGGGATTTTTACATTTCTCTTAGTAAGTTATGTGAATCAGAAGTTAATAGCATTCTTAGCCCAATAGATTACGTATGTGTATGTATATATGCACACATGTTGTACATGTAATATATGTATATTGCACATTGCAATGCCAATTTTAAATGTGCTGTTGCAAACTGGCATCTCGGCATCTGAAGCACACCAGTTTGATTGTGTGGGTTACACTGCCATTTATTTATGGGCCCATTTGTATACAGTCTTCATCACTATAGCATCTGGGAGTCTGACATTACTTAAAAAACACAATTAAATTTGAATACTTCATACTAGAACCTTATTATAAACTTGTTATTTCCCTTTCCTTAATTTCATTCCATTACTCCTAATTATAGTTTTCTATCATAAACAGCTCTTCAATTATTCTTTTTTTTAACCCTAGGGAAATGAAAGCATGAAATGAAATCTTTCCTTCTGCCTCTCACCCCCATTTCATTCTGCCAGAACAGTGGCAATAGGTCTCAGGCTACCCACACATTCTATTTCTAGAATACTCCTGTAGAGATATTCTTTAAAGGGATAAAGCCCTGTCCAGGTGAAGGGAGTTGATCAGTAACTGCATGCAAAGTGAAAAACAAAGGAGGCCAGTAGCTAGCTTGGTTTTCATTTTTGCTGGAGCCCCTGTGAAATGGCTCATGTCACAAGGATTTCCTTTTCTCACTCTAAACTATGCATGTGAAATTTGCTCTCCCCACTTCACAGGATTGTTTTGAAGAAATTAATTCAAAAGTATGTTTGAAATGAAGGTTGTCTTACTCAAATGTTGGGGAACATGACAGGGTTGCTAATCTCCATGAATCTCTTTCCACCTGCTACAGAACTCTTTGAGCTAGGGATTGCATATGCATTCTCCCATTTTATCCTTCTAACAATGTTGAGGCAGATAACATTTCAATCTCCATATAGAGATAAGGAAAATGAGACAGAGGTTAAAAGCATCTTTCGAAGGTGAGCTCAAACAGGCAAACAGAACCGAGGAAATGGCAGGACTATAACTTAAAGACAGTTCTCTCTGGCTCACTAGAATCTAACTCACATTAGCAGCACTGGGAAAGGTTGAAGATCTGTCCTCTTCACATCTACACGGCAAAAGGTGCCCCCCAGTGTGACCACTCGTCCAGCTAGAGATACTGTCTGCATTGCGATAAAAGGGGACATCATGTGAAACTGAGACTTCCTGAAAGATTTGCGTTTGAAAACATCAGGGCTTCATTTCTGTATTCATTCCAAAATATCCCTTGCTGAAATTTTCTGCAATAAATATATATACAGATCTTTATTAAAAGCATTCATAAGAAACGTCTGAGGATTTTGTGGAAATGTCTGTTCTGTGACAACCTTTCAGGGGTAGAAGTGTGCGTTCTCAGCAGGTGATTTGCACTGCCATGAATGGTTGGGAATTCGGACAAGGACGGTGGAGTAAATGAAACAAGCACAGTGTCAGCTCTGAGGAGAGGCCAAACTCCCGCCCAAACTCAGTGCCATCAAGTCCATTTCCACTCAGGGAAACCTCTAGGAGAGGATAGAACCACTCCTGTGGGTTTCTGAGATGGTAACTTTATTTATGTATTTTTTTTTATTTTGCTGGGGCAACACTGCCCTCTGGTGGTCATGGGAGCTACCCAGTTTTGCTCCCAGAGAGCTGCTGTGGGATTTGAACCGCCAAGCCAGTGGGCCGCAGTCCCGCACTCAACCACTACGCCACCGGGGCTGAGTCTCTGAGATGGTAACTCTAATGGGAGCTTTCTGAGTTGTTGGGGAGCTGGTGGTGGTTTTGAACTGCTTCCCTTTCAGTTGGCCACCCAGTCCATAACCAACCACCCTGCTTCCAGGGATCCTCTAAGTGATTCCATTTTGCTGAAAAGCAGGACGTGCAGAGACTGCTGAAAAACAGGTGACAGGAGACGCCATTTTATTTGGTATTTATAGAAAGCCTTGAAAGTGAGGTTGAGAAGTTTGGATTTTCTTCGGCAAACTAAATTGTAGTTCCACTTTCGAATGAAATTTCTAAAACTTAGGATAAGAAAAAATGAGGTAGAAATGAATAGAAGAGAGGAAGGAGAAGAAGAGAGGAAGGGGAAGAGAGCAGAAATAGCACGAAAAATCTGGCACAGAGGGCATCTGTTTTGAGAAAGGAGGAGTAGGCTTTCTCCCCACCCCGAGACCCCCCTCTCAGTGGCCGCTCAAGCACACAGGGAATCAGGGCTTTGGGTTGTTTTTAGCGAAGGAAATCCCACTGGGGAAGAGGGGTGAGTAGCATTTTTGTTTTGGAGATTCATTACCTAGATCTTTAGTACTTCTCAGATCTTGATACTTTGTTCAAAGGAGTTGAATGGTCCCACATAATGAAATCATGGGAATATGGAGTTTCTGTATAATGAAAAAAAGTAGTGTTTCTTTGGTTTTAGGAACATAGGGGGCTTTGGAGTTCTGATTCCTGAGAGAATTTGAAAGCAGTCTCCAGAAAAGGGATGGGGATGGTTTACAGAAGGTGTTAACAGGCACTTCCATTTTATGACCCAGATCAGGTTGGTGTTCAACTTTCAGGGGAGACCTATTGAGTGAGTTTGGTGGATTAGGGGTTTGGGCTACTAACTTGAAGGTTGTTGTTAGTATTGTTAGGTGCCATCAAGTGGGTTCTGACCCACAGAAGCCTTATGCATGGCCCAACGAAACCCTGCCCTGTCCTGCTCTATCCTCATAGCAGTCCCTGTACTGGAAGGTGTTGTGGTGGCCATGGTGTCAGCCAAGTTCCTTGAGAGTCTTCCTCTCCTTCACTGCCCTTGTACTTTTCCAAATATGGTGTCCTTTTCTAGGGACTGGTCTCTCCTGACAGTAGGTCCAAAATATGTGAGACAGAGACTCCAGTCGTTGCCTAAGGAGCATTCTGGCTATACACTTTCCAAGATAGCTTGGTTTTCCTTTTGCAGTCTATGAGATTTTCAATACTCTGCTCCAGCACCACCTTTCAAATGAATCAATTCCTCTTAGGTAATCTTTACTCAATGACCAATTTTCTCATTTATATGAGGTAATTGAAAATACTGTGGCTTGCGTCAGGCGCATCTTAGTTCTCAATGTACCATCCTTATGTTTCAAAACTCTATAAAAGGCTTGTGTAGCAGACTTCTGGTATTTTGATCTCTTGACTGCTGCTTTCATGAACATTGATTGTGGATCCAAGCAAGAAAACCCTTGACAGCTTCTACCTTTTCTCAGTTAATCATGATGCCACCTATTGATCAGCTGAAACCCTTTATCTTCATTAGCAAGTGCTTCAAGTCCTCACTTTCAGCAAACAGGTCATGCCATATGCATACCTCAAGTTGTTAATAAGCCTCCCTCCAGGCTGGACACTGCATTCTTCTTCAAATAAGTCTTCTCTGGAGACTAGTTTAGCATACTGATTACATAAGTAGGGTGACAGAACATAACCCTGACACAGATCTTTCCTGACTGTAAACCATGCAATAATACCCTGTCCTGTTCTCACAATTGTCTTTAATCCATGTTTAATTTCCTCATGAACACAATGAAGTGTTCTGAATTCCAATTCTTCTCAAGATTATCCATAGTTTATTATTAGCCACAGAGTTGAATGCCTTGGCATATTCAATACCACACAATTAGCATCTTTCTAGTATTCTCTACCTTCAACGAAGTTATATCTGACATGAGCAATGCTTCATGTCCTCTTCTGAATCCTGTCTCAATCTCTGGCAGCGCCCTGGTTTTGGATGATCATTAGTAAAAGTTACTGTCATATGATATGTGATATTGTTCTATAGCTTGACTAGTCTGTTGGATTACCTGTCTTCGACATGGCTGTGGATCTCTGTCAGTCTGTTGACAGACTGACTGTCAACAATAAAAAATAAAAACAATAAAAATATTTAATGGCAGTTTGAGAAGACAAAGACATAATGAAATGTACAAAGACCTGGTATTAGAGAAACAAAAGAGAAAGCACTCAGAATATCTTACATTGAAAGAACTAAAGAAAAACTTCAAGCATGAGTTTCAATATTGAAAGATTCCATGTCTCCCCAAATTCCTGGTCTAGATGAGTGAGTGCTTCCAGTGTTGCATCAGCCTGTTGAAACATTTCCATTGCTATTCCATCAACTTCTGAAGCTGCCTTTTGGGATGATGCATTCAGTGCCACTTGAACTTATTCCTTCAGCACCATTGATTCTTACTCACATGCTACCTCCTGAGTTGAGGGAATGTCCACTATTTCCTTTTGGTTGAGTGGCTGTTTATTTTTCCATCTTCTTTTGATGTTTCTTGCATTCAATATTTTATCCATGGAATCTTTCAATATTGAAACTCATGCTTGAAGTTTTTCTTTAGTTCTTTAAATGTAAGATATTCTGAGTGTGTTCTCTTTTGGTTCTCTAATACCAGGTCTTTGTACATTTCATTATGTCATTGTCTTCTCAAACTGCCATTAAAATTTTTTATTCAGTTCTTTGACATCATCATTTTTTGCATTTGCTTTTTCTACTCCACAATCAATAACAAGTTTCAGAGTCTCTTGCCACCTCATCTGAATCTTTCTTTCCTTCCTGTCTTTTCAATAACTTTTTGCTTTCTTCATGAATGATGTTTCTGATGTTCTCCCATAGCTCATTGGATCTTCTGCCATTAGTGTTTAATGAATCAAATCTGTTCTTAAGATGTACTCAAAATCCAGATGAGATAAACCCAAGATCATAGTTTAGCTCTAGCAGACTTGTTTCATTTTCTACAGCTTTATCCTGAATATGTGCAGTCTATGGCCTGTTCCACAGTCAACCCCTAGCCCAGTTTTAGCAGCTAATGTTGAGATTCTCCATTGTCTCTTTACACAGGTGTGGATTTCTGTGTACCCCATCTAGACAAGTCCAGGTATACTTCCTTTTTGTGTGATGAACATGCCATTGGTTTTTCAAATATCTATCATGTATAAACTACAGCTTCTTTTCTATCATCATGTCCATATTTTCCAACTACTGTTCCTTGCACTTTGTTTCCAAATTTTACATTCAAATAACCAATAATTATTAATAGATTTTTGGTTTCATGTTTGATCAATTTCTGGGAAAATTTCTTGTGGATGTATTCAGTTTATTTATCACTAGATTTTGTGGTTGGTGTATAAATTTGGATGATAGTTGTATTGATTGGATTTCATTGAAAGGAATAGATGCAATCCTATCACAGATAGCATTGCACTTCAGGATTGAGTTTTCAATGTCCTTTTAAACAATTAGTTCCATGACATTTCCTCTTGATATGTTGCTCTCAGCATAGAAAATCATATCATTTTCTGATCCAAAATAGCCAATACCAATCCATTTCAGTTTAGTAATGTCTAGCATGTTGATATTTATGTGTTTCATTTCATTTTTGATCACTTCCAATTTTCCTAGATTCATACTACACACATTCTAAATTCTGATAATTTAGGCAGCTGTTTTGTCTTATCTTGAGTTATGTCTCATCAGCATTTTAAATATTTCCAAGGCTCCTTTTGCATAGGTTTTCCCGACCTCTTCAGTCACTTTTGAGTCTCCTCCAATCAAGTGGCGCCCACACTTCAGCACTATCTCCAACAATGTTCTGCTTCTACTCATTAGGTCTTTAATATCCAACAAATTTTCATAGATATGAATAGAAGTGGGAAGCCAAGTTCTTTGTTGTCTGCTTTTCATCTGGAAGCTACACTGAAACATTCACTTTAAGTGACCTTAATGGCACTTGAAATACCAGTGGCACAGCTTTTAACATCCCAGAAACACAGAAGTCACCGCAGAACAACAAGCTGAAAGACAAGTGGCGAACTTCAGGGTTAGGTGATCAAAACCTCCAGCATCTTCATGGGAAGAAGATGACACTTTCTCCTCCCATAGCCATTTATAGTCTTACAAATGCACAGGGGAAGTTCTACTTTGTCTTATAGGGTTACTGTGAATCAGAATCCATTTTGACTGAGTGAATCAGTTCATCTTCAAAGTGCTTTCTGGTTTACTGCATAGCTATGTTTCATTCTCCTCACCAATCAATTAACGTTTGCTTTGATCAGGTAGTACATTAGTATTAAGAAAATACTTATTGAGAAACTACACACTGAGAGGGGTGAAACGTTTATTATATTTAGGGAAAAGTAGACCAGAGAGTGAAAGTTTGGGGCAACTCTGAATGCTAGCAAATCTAAGAGAGATCAAGAACTCTGTTTGAAGGTGGACACACCTTGGCGCAATAAGTACCTCACCCTCCACTCGCAGGAAATCCTCTCTATCAGTGGGGTAAGGAACTGTTCATATTTTATGGGATTGGGGTCTAGAATTCTTTAATGTGGACACTAAAGCCAAGCATTTTCAGAATACTCGATGATCTGATGCTGTTCAGACAGTGTGGATAATCTTGCTCTTATGATATAAGATATTTGAATTGCCCACTCGGTGCCTAAGGTGTTATAACTGCTGACACTTGACTCTTGATGCTGGTACTTCTCTCCTTCAAACGATCACTCTCATCTGAGTATACCAAAAGAGTAAGCTAGATCTTGGGTTATTGGCTAAATATAAGAAGCCAACTGTTAGTGGAGATTTTCTGAAATAAGCAGTTAGGGATGTTATATTTATCGATAAATTTCACATGACATTTGGAAACTCTTTGTTGGAGGTTTTATTCAGGATGAGGATATTCATATAGCTCTACAAATTATGCTGTTGTTGGGAGCAAGATCCACATTTTTGCTCTGGATACAGGTCCGTTGAACACCAGAGCATGGGAGAAAATTTTTTTTCTTATCTTAGCTTATTTAAGACAAAAAATCATGACCAAGTGATGCCATAGAGAAGGCGACTAGTATAGATGAAAAAGATCTAATTGGAGCACACTCACACACACACACACACACACACACTCAGAGAAAGAGAGCAATACACAATATTTATACAGTGATTTAAAAATTTTTAATGTCACATCTATTCTTTCAAAATATAAATTATTTGTTGTGTGCAGAGTTTAAATATTCACAGGGATTCATAGCATTTAGGACTCATTGGTTTTTTTTCAGGAGGACTCTTTCTTCCTTGCAGTTTTCTGATGACTAATCATTCAACTTTAGGCTCACAGAGAAGATGAGCCCAAGAGTAGGAGGTCAGAAATAGCGCAACCTCAGCAAGTGTTGAACTATAGAACTGTTCGAGTCTCATTTTATGAGTGGTGGACCTGAGACCAGTTTGCTGGATGCTAGAACAATAAGAACTTTTAATTCCTAAATTGAAGACTAATGGTGTTTCCACCATAGCATTCAACATCATTAATAGCCCATTGAAGTGGGTCAGTTTGTTTGGGTGACATGTGCCTGATCTTTCATGTTAATGTGAAAATCAACCAATATCTCTTAAGTCTCCCATAAAAATGGGTACATTCCTACCTTTGTCTTTAGAGTGTGCTCATTTTCTTTTGGTGTCTTTAAGTTACTTTCATGTTCAAACATTCCAATGCCCATTCAGTGTTCAAAGTGTTCAGTCTCCTGTGTCCAAAGAAATTCTATAATCTAATAAAAATTAATTCAGCATGATTTCCTATTTATAAAAATAAGTTTCTGTTTATGAAACACTCATTCAATGCCAATCCCTCTATAGTTCCTATCTCACTAGCAGTGTGAAACAGACACATTTTAAATTTTTATTGTTAAAAAACACTGTCCCATTGGCAAAGTGATGTGACTAGCCCAGTGTTATCCAGCAAACAAGGGTCACAGGGAGATTTCACAAAGAGGCTCGTTACAGTATTCCAAAGAAAGAATAAACTCCTCAAGGTTTCCTTTCCTCCTCAGTGTGATCATGGTCTTCATTTTACTCTCTACACTTCTCTTATCTGTATTTTTAAGCTTTTTCCTAACATCCACCATTCATCCATACTGCCCTCTTTATTATCCATCCCAAAGCCTTTATGAATTCTTTAATTGCTGCAGTAGCAACTTATTGCAAACCTAGTGGCTTAAAATCATTCAATGTATTAAATTACATACCTATCTGAAGGATACTTCTAAAGGTTCTTGGGGGAGACTGACTTCATCTTTTTCCATTTTCTAGAGGCTGCTTATATTCCTTGGCTCATGGCAACACATTACCTCTGTGTCTGTGCATTCCACTCTTTCTCTCATTCTTACTTCTGTCTCCCTTTTTATTCCATAAAGACATTCATTATTAAATTCCTAATCAATAATCCAAGATAATCTTCCCATCTCAAGATTTTTATTCACAGTTACAAAATCCTTTTCACCATGTCAGCTATCATGTTAACACCTTTACACTTTTCCAGAATTAGCCCTTAATTTTTGGGGGGAGGGGGTCATGAGGGGCAGCAAGGGACTAGTAGTAGGAGTTATCATCATGCCTACCTACTATAAAGATAAATGGTAATCTTATCTTCACCTCACATACTGTTAAATAGCCCAGTTAGTGGACTACTCCCATTTTCATAATACTGCTTGTATTCTGTTAGCTTTGAATAAGTTGACCCTCACTCAGTTGTATCATTTTAGGTGTAGGACCCCATGTGTTACGGACTCAGATGATCATAGCTGTAACTTTAGAGATCATCCAGTGCAGACATAGTAACAGGTTTTCTCTCAAATGTAATTTCTATGAAGCTGATAGAAGGTCCTCAAAATTCTGTATTAAATTAAATTAATTTAATTAAATTTAATTAGAGTATTTAATTCCTTCCTGTTACAGAACAATTGTGACCAACTTTGACATTTGCCTCAAGACCAGGAAGAACAGGTGATAGTTTGGGGATAAATACTGACCATTTCTGCTATTGTCTTGCCTCTCCTGTCTTAAAAATGAAGGCAGGAAATATATTTTTCACAGAGTTTTACTATGTGTCTGGCATGGTCCTCCTGTTTCTATCTATCTTATCTTATTTGATCCTCGTAATGATTTCATTAATAGATTTCCTGAGTGGAAACCACAGTTCTAAGAGATGAAAGAACAAGGTGGGACTATCAAGTGGAAGAAAATGGAAAACAAATACAGACACATTCTATTCCTAATGGAATTCTATTTTCTGTAATAAGTAAGAGGGTCAGGTGATTTACACAAGACTCCATCCACATACCCCATCACTAATAGTAAAGTGCAATAAGACATAAGACAACAAATATGAGAGAGAGTGGAAAAATATGAATTCCCGGGTATTGCTAGTGGGACTGTAATGTGGAACTTTCCTTAAAAACTTCTTTAAAATATTGTAAAGAGACATTTCATGTGGTCCAGCAATCTCATTAAGCACTAAGTGATCTAAAAAAGAATGAGTGGACACAGACCAGTGTATGCATCCCCATTTTTGTTGCAACATTTTTCACAATAAAAAATAATGGGAATCAACCAAAGCATCCATCCACAGATGAATACAGAAACGAGCTATGGTGCAAACCTACAATGGAATATGATGAAAGCTTAAAGAATAACGAAGAATCCATGAAACACTGAGTAGTGTGCATACACTTGGAGGAAAGTGTGCTGAGAGAACTAAGTCAATCAAAACAGGACAAATATAATATGAGTTCATTACAAAAAGTCAGAAAACAATGATGAGCATTAGAGATAAGGACAGAAAGTCTAACTAGATAATAATCATACAATATGTGGATAACTAACACAATGTCACGAAACAAAAGAAGGGATTGGAGAAGTGAATAAATGTGACAAACAACAAAGAGAATTAAAATTACATATACGACCCTGTATTGTCAGGAAAACACCTGATGATCTACAAATGAATACATAAGCAGACAAGCCAGATGAACTGGTAAAAGGAATTGTACCTATACTCATATGTGGCTTTTGAAGATGTTATTTTTTTATACATACTTACATGTGCTGTGAATATATCCACCGTTATAATACAACAACTAGGAGGCAGGGGTAGGCATACTTCTTCAGGATAACCAAGCATTTGGAAATATGACTCATTGGGTCTGGCGGCTTAAAGCCATCCTCTTGAGGGAGGGGTGAGAGTGGATGATAGTGGGGAGGCGGAGGGGTTGGGGGAAGTTTAGCATAACAAACAGTTCAAAAAGACACTGGTCTATATTTTACTTTTGTGAATAGCAGCTGGGGTTTTAAAAGCTTGTGAGTGACGATCTAAGATGGTCTCTTTTTGTTCACAGCAGACAAGAGTGAAAAAATGAAAGGTTTGTGAAAACAATTCATATAAAGGATCAATTGATCATGAGAATTTCAGTCTCTACCAGCCTGAGACCAGAGACTAGTTTGTTCCCCGCTGCCACTACTGCTTGCTCTGAAAGGAATCATAATAGAGATACTGGGATAAAGAGGTAGGAAAATAACACCAATGACAAGGCTGATTGGTCTAGCCGAGACTGGTGCAGCCCATAAGATTATGGTGTTCATCACTTTTCAGTCCAGGAACTGATATCATCCAATGCCTCAACTTTCAGCCCCACAATAGACAGAATTATAGGCTGTACAATAGCACCAAGGAGATCTGCACACACACACACACACACACACACACACCCAGAGAAATCAACCATATGAAGTTCAAAGGTTGGTACTTGCCTTGGAATAAATCACAAAGGAAGGAAGGAAGGAAGGAAGGAAGAGATAGGAAGGGAGGACTAAATAAAACAATAAACACCGGAAGGCAGTGAGAGGCATACTGGGTAACTGTCAGTGGTGCAGACAAGGTTATGAATCAGTATGTGTATGAATTGAATTGTTCAGTGGAAAATACATTTCTCTGTAAACATTCATTCAAACCAAAATAGAAGTTTTTATAAAACAGAAACAAATAAACAAAAATCCAAAACCACTTACTTAGACTGTTCCTACTAAAGGTATAGGTACCGTCAAACTGGTTCTGACTCACAAAGACAACAGAAGATTTGCCGGGTCTTGCACCATCCTCAAAATTTCCTTTTCTTTTCCTTACCTCCAGGCATTTGGCTTAGGTCTTCCTTCTCAGTTACCCCTAATATGTCGTACCTACCGCTCTTCTCTTCTGATTTTAGTACTCTGAATTGATCAACTATTTGAAAGAACTGGGCTTTGGCAGAGATTTATAAGGCACTATCGAATCCCCAAATGTCTATATTTAGAAAACATTCCCCAAGAGCCAGGAAACTTTTCCTAAGGGGTCACTTCATTGATGAAACTCTCTGTGATCAAATCAAAATCAATTTGCAAGTAGCAGACCATGTGATTACCTTGCTCAAAATCCTCTAATGCTCTCCATCTCTTTCAAAGAATAAGCCACATTACTCTCTTTGACTACAAGGTCTCCCTTACCTTGAATATTGCTGACAATCAACCTCATCTTCCACTACTATCTCTCAATGCTTTTCCTTCAGCACCTTTAGCCCCTAAGCATTACCATCCAGCCTGGTAGCCAGTTCCTTTCCTTCTCTGAATACTCTTTTTGTCAGACCCTCTGGTGTTTCTCCTGCCCAGGATTGTATCCCTTAACAGCTGCTTGAATGATCTTCTTAAAAGCAAATCTGATCATGTCATCGTTCAAATTCCTCCAGTGGTCTCATTTCACTTAGTCAGTGGTTCTGAAATGTGTCATGACTGAGCATCAGAGCTTTGTAAAGAGACAGCCCTGAGTCTTACTATACCCCCTACCCCAGTTAGGATTCTAATTCAAAAGGTTGGGGGTGAGACCATGACTAATGCTTTTGGTCATTTTTGGGGTGGGGTTCTCCCCGTGATCGGGCCGGCTGAGAGAGTGTAGCTATGGAGCCGTGGGGGCTTAGTGGATTACATGTTGTGCAGTAGCAACTGAAAGCCCAGCACTTTGAAACCAACCCAAGGGTTCTACACAGACTGAGAACCCCATGGGGGCAGATCTCCTCTGTCCTGTAGGGCCACTGTGCATTGGAACCAACTCAATTGCTGTGAAGCTGCTTGAGAGAACCAAGGCATGCCAGAAGCCCTTAGCTGCAAGCTGTGGGCCCTCTGGTTAGGCCCTAGTCCATATCTATTCTCCATTACATTCTATTCTATACACATTGTCTGTCCATCCTGCCACTCAATAGGCCGATGCTCAGAATTTCAAGACATTGCCATCCCCCTCCTGGCCCAACCCAGATTTGCTTGTAGTTTCCTGAACCATAGCATGCATGTTCTTGGCTTTTATACGTGGTCTCCTGTTCCCAAGGAAAGAAAAGCTAGTATTTTGTAAAGCGAGCCTTCCAAATCCAGCTTAGGTTATTAAATTCTCCCTCAGGCATTTCATTCATATGAATTATCTGCCAGTCCTTTGGACAGTGTTCATCACTCTCCACGCTCTCTTTGCATCACTTGTGATTACGATGTTGTTCTTATTTTAGGTATCAGGTTCCATTTAATAAGCCAGTAAACATATTTGATGTATGTATTAAATAATACATTTCTTATCATCATGGATTCATTCATTCAGTAGCAAACATGTGCTAGGCAGTTTCTCTGTGCTGGGACTTTTCGTCGCACATAGTGCAAAAGATCAGGAGCCATGTCTATTTCATTTCTCTCTCTTCTGTGCCAATGGCAGGGTTTCTCAACTGAGCAGACCATGCAAAAGAAAAAGCAAATGCCTCTAATTAGTAAATGTAGTATTGGTTCTTCAGATCCTGGCTGCTTCCTTTAGAATACATTTTGTTTCTTTGGCCAACATTTGGTTCTATTGTTTGTTCTGTTCATAAGAAACTAAGGTGAAAACCAGGTTAGAACCTTATAATCATCACCCATTTTCTCTGTTCCATTTTGACCCTGTGGATGAATCTTCTTTTTAGGCTGGTGGGGCGGTGGTGGATGAATCTTATAGCATATTTTGCTATATTTTGCTCAAGGAGACCCTTTAGCACACATTAGATCCATCCCACAGGGTGACAAAGGCAATGTCTTCCTCAGATCTTCCCGCACAATCTTTCTCCTTTGGGGCGACTGCTGGGATCTAACTGCAGGCCTTCCCTTGAAAGCCAAATATTTCAACACTGGCTTTCTCTGGCTTCCAATTTGCCAAGAGGCCAGAATAAGAAATGCCTTCACTCTCCATCCTTCTTTCCCCTATTCTGATATCAGCTGTTCCTCATACAGTTCCGAACATCTACTCTGGGTTCAGTAATTTGTTACAATGGCCACACAATGACTTACAAACAAGATTTAGGATTTAGGTGGGATTAACAGGTTCTGATGTGTCCAGAAGGGGTCTCTATAAGTTGGAATCAACTTGACAACATTGGATTTTTGCATCAGAATCACTCCCAGGAACAATATACAACAGAGAACATAGTTGATTCATGGTTTATACATATTTTTTGTTATCTTAGTATCTTTTTTTTGGGGGGGGAGCATCACTGCCCTCTGGTGATTGTGGGCTCTACCCAGCACTGCTCCTAAGAGCCGCTGTTGGATTTGAACCGCCAAGCTTGCGGGTCACAGTCCCGCACGCAACCACTTACACCACCGGGGCTCAGCCCATTACCTTACTTTCTATAAAAACAGTCAATGGCCCCAAATGATGGTCAACAACACAAGATGCTTTTAACAGAGTGTCCAGGACCAGGAAACATGAAGGATTCAGGCACTGGTCCACAGAAACACATCTCCTCATCTCAACGCCAAGCCCTCTCCAGTCCTCAGCCTCTCAGCCATGTGGTCTCTTCACTTCTGCTCCTGTGAGACAGCAAGCCAAGCTGTTGCTCAGCCTCCCAGCTTCCTCCTCTCAGTGCTGCCCCTCTGTCCTGTCTCCTAGCCTTGGCCTCTCAGGCCTCTAGTCTCAGTCTCTGTCACTTCAGACAGATATGGAAGAGGCTACACATACAATGGCACCAATATTTCTCAGAGATGCCTCCTGTATAGCCAGAGAGCTGGTCACTCACACTCAGCAATCTCCTCTACTGTGTCACACACAGCCTGTTTGGACTGTTCTGCATGATCATTTGATGGGAATCAGAGACTCTGGGAGAAGACCTAGGTTAAGAAGGTTCATTCTATCACAGCCCCGACTGAGGACGACGAGAACATCTTCATTTCTATTGCGGTTAGGAGGTCTTCAGTCGGGCTCCCCCGAGCCTTAGCACACTCGGACAACTGGAAGAGAAGTAGGATCCAGAAGCGTTAAACACCAGGGAGTTCATCCAGATTCTCTTTTCCTCAGGTATTCTCTACCTTGTTCAAGAACTTTTTGAGATCCAATGCATTAATAAAGCATCATTATTTCACTTAATGTATTCTGATTGATATGTGTGAAATCAGAGACACATTAGACAAGTTGTGACTCTAAAGGCTACAGGATAAACATTCTACTTGATAACACTTCCTTAGCTTAATTCTTAGTTTCAGTTTAAAGACGCAACTTTCATTTTCAGGAGCATATAGCTACCAGCATCACGGGACAAAGTAGCATGGCTTGAGGAATATAAAAAAAATAATTTTAGAGATGGATAGCTTTTTTAAATGAAGTGGGGCAGTGGTAGCCTGACTCGTTACACTGATGTACAATGAAGTCACCTACTGGAATCTCTGGATTTATTTTCTTCCAATAAGGGATGCCTCTCTTTTAAGTCATTGGATCTAGGGATATGAGAAATCATATTAATTGTTAGTTTTCTTTGGATCCACTTATATTAACCCCCATTCATTTAGCAGAAACAAAATACCCTTAGTTCAGTTGTAGAATAAGATGAACCTCTAATCAGACTAATACAGACATAAACTCCTTTAGAAACTAATAGGGAAAAAAATGAATACTTAATCACCCACTCCTATTCATCATAAGGACACTATGAATTATAATAACTGAAGTTATGTTTACTTTCTACTCAAGTCTGGGTTGAATTAGTAACTATGGGATGAGAATATTGATGAGATTAACAGATGAAGATGTGGGAGAAAATAGGATTAAGGAAAATAATGTCCAAGATAGAAAAGGTGGATATCTCTAACACCAACCTAATTTTTACCTAAGTCATGCTGGTCATATAAATAAAGAGATTTTCCATGAGTCATGCGGATATTCATATCACATGTCCAAACCATTTCAAATAAATTTGTCTAATGACAAGTATTTATTACTCCTTAGCTTACTTGGACACAATTTGGACCTATAGTCTCAAAACTTGAAGTACCATTTCTTAAAATTGTATTATTTTAGGGTGAACACCTCCTTTAGTCAGTTTAAACTCCTCAAATAGTATACAATTGCATTTGGTTAAATGATGTTTTTGACCACTTGAAATTTTTGGAAAGTGTAATTGGTGGAATACAATCTGTCTACCAAGCTACGTTCTGTTGATAATTCCTTGGGGATGTGGTCTTCATCTGTGTGGAGACCCTAGGAATCTCCCTTTCTCTCTCTCTTTCTGTGACTTCACCTTCCTGCATCTGAGGACTCTGCTGCCAACCCTGAGAGCTGTAGGCACCATGTCTTTTTTGCACCAACTTTGGATCCATGGGCCTACTCACATTGGCCTATGATCTTTCTGCTTCTGGCCTCAAGATAGTGAATCATTGGCCTGCAGCTATGTGAATCTGGAGAGAGACTTATGGACTAGCATCAGACATATGGATTGGAGTTGTACTTGGCTTCTTGATATGTAATTACTTCATGATATAAAGTTCTTCCCTATACATAGATGAGTGTCACTTAATGTTTTTTCCCCTCTATACAACCCAGTCAATCACAGCAGTAGTTATCATTTTTTAATCTTGTAATGGAAAATATAAGGTGAAACCATCCAACAAATGAGACTGTCCAAGAATGTAGAACATGCATGTGCTAGAAAAGAACTTCTTTCTACATGGAAATAACAAGCGCCAAATAAGAATTTCCTTACCACATCAAAGGACTGAGGATTACACCATAGGGAGAAACATAGTAGAAGACTACAATATTCCCAGCTGTGTTAGGTAGAGTTCTCTAGAGAAACAGAACCAAGATACATATGATTGTATATATGTATATATACATATATATACATACAGTGAGAAGGAATATAACAGGTAATTAGTTCATGCAGCAATTCAGAGAGTTCAGTTCAGCCCACTTCCATGGAACAGTTAATATACTGGAAGCCCTTCGACTCATGTGCACTGTCAGGTCCAAGGTCAAGGTGGCAGACAGCAGAGTCCTCCCTGGGTAAAGGCAAGCAGAGTCTACCCACGGGCAGTAAGCAGCAGGGTGAGTCACCAATTGTTAGTAGTTTGGGAGCTTAGAAAAGTAGGATAGGCTGTGGAATGGGCTATGGAATGTAAGTAAAGCAAGGCTACAGAATCCACCAGCCTCAGATTAAAGTGATACACAGCTGTATGACAAAATAGCTCTAAGAGACCTCATGCTCCAGCAACATAATCCATAGAGTGGCCTGGCCTATGGGTAGGATAGCTCACAGGTTGAAGCAAAGAACTAGCTAAAGCAGCAGCAGGCAAGCTCCAGCATGCTCTAATTACCAGAGCGTAAGAGAGGAGACAGGTCTTGCAGAGCCATTTATCTCTTTGCCCTCCAATCAAATTATGACCTCATTAATCACACATTTCTATTGGCCAGGTTGACACAATAAATCATGCCTGCTTCCAGATACTGATTCTTAACTGAAAGCTTGTTATGGATCATTTAAATATTTTTTTCATTTAAATTTTTTTTTGTTTAGGTTTTTAACTATGCCATCCACTATCTTCTTTTCAGAGCCTAGATGTGATCTCATTCCATTTAGAAATAATTGAAGCCTAGGTCACCAGATAGAATTATTTAAACATTTCTTTCTCTTTTTTTACTCTCACTTTATCTCCAACCCCCAAACTCTAACCCTATGCCTAATTTTAAAACATTTTTAATAGATAAATACCCCTTAGGTGATATCTCTATTATGACTTATAAAATTTTTAGAATCATTTTTGTTTTTTTGTTTTTTGGGGGTGGGGCCATCACTGCCCTGTGCTGGTGGGAATAGGAGGCCTAGCCTTTGCTCCTGTGGAGCCGCGGCTGGAATTGAACCTCCATCCCAGTGGGCGACAGTCCCATGCACAACCACTACGCCACCGGGGCTGAGCCTAAAATCATTTTTTCAGTCACCACAAGATACTGCTTTTAGATGTAAATTGAATTTAAAACCACATTGTTAATGTTTCATAAAGTTGGGATAGTTAAGCAGTTGAAAAGTAAAACAAATTAATGATAATTTGTAAGTCTTAGAGCTACAGTTCTTATAATTTCTACCACTATGCAATAAGCAAAATACTTGAATATATAGTAGGTAGTCATTGAATACTCAGCCATTCTTAAGCCCTCAAATTCTAAATTATTTTATGAGCTAAAGCATTGAGTTTTAATTTAAGAAACTCACATTGAAACAGGTTAATAAGAAACTATTTTTCAGGCAGGTGTTTTTCCAATGCCACAAAATTCTTTCTGGTTTGAAAATTCTTTGCAATGGATATTCTTATCAGTTAGGAATGTCATGATTTAATGGTGATTTCTCAATAAGTAGTGGTGTGTGAGTCTGGGTAGACTAGAGAAACAGATGCATAAGCATGTATATGTATATAAAATAGAGTTTTATATAAAGGGTAATTGTACACTAAGAAGACATCCCAACTCAGTCCAGTCCAAAGTCATATGTCTGATACCAATCTATGAAGTCCGCTTCAGATTAATAAAACACATGCAAGGAAGTCAAATGCAGCATGATCACAAGCCAGTGGGTAGAACGTCTTTGGACCTAAAGGCCCTGTACGCCTCTTAGTGCTGGCAGGGGTCTCTCTGTGACTTATCTGGCTTCAGATGTCTGGTTGCATCCATGTGGCTTCTCTTCAAGGATGTCTCTCAGGAAGAGAGCAGAGTGCGATTATCTCTTGCTTCCAAGAAAGATGTACCAGATTTACCAGAATTGTAAGAGGAGGGGACCTGCCCACACAGAGGTCTCACTATCTCCATATTGACAGTCTAGCCTCCACCTGTACACTCTTAGTCCTCAAATTGACACCAAATAGGTGACTGCCACATATGGTAATAAAAATAATTCCAAATTTTTGCTGGAAGTTGAATTTAAGAAATCATAGACTGCAAAAGTTCAATAAAATAGTGTATACTTTGGCCTAAGTGATTAGAAAATGGGAAGATTCTTCACTACAGTCAAAGACACAAAGAAAGGTCATAAAATATTGTATATTTTAGTTGTTTGGTGTTGCTATAACAGAAATGCCACAAATGAATAGTTTTAGCAAACAGAAACATTCTCTCACAATTTAGGGGGTTAGAAATCTGAATTCAGAGTGCTGATTGAAGGGGAAGACTTTCTATTTCTATGGACTCTGGGGAAGCATCCTTGTCTCCTTGTAAGCCCTGCATTTGTTGGATAGCCTCATGAATCTTATGATCAATCTTTCTCCAGGTCTAGGAATTACACAGTGCAGAGACTGTAGGTTCAAAGGATGCAGCCAACTTCCAGTTCTTCTTTCTTATTGGTAATAGATCCTTCTGATCTCTACATTTATTTCTTATAAGATAAAAGTTCTTGCAGGCCACACCCCAGAAAAACTTACTTTACAGGAGATCTGGACTGTGACAGGATTAATAGTGTTGACCTTACCCTCAATCCTTTTATAATGTATTTGATTATCGCAACAGAATACATCATGCTAAAGCAATAGCTAATTGCCATATAACAACATTAAATGACATCCAAATGATATGAAATATAGTTTAAGAATAGAATATTTAAGTATCTGTGACCTCCTGTGAATAAAAAGAATGTCCAAAATCAGAATCAGACTAATGACAAGATTTTGTTGCGCAACATTGCTTATGTAGGAGAAATAAGAGTATCCATTCATATAAATGACTAAAGTATATGGCCATAATATACTTGGATACCAGTGGGAAGTGAATGAGTCTATTTCAGATAATCTTACTAAAGCCAGGTCTGAAATTTTGTCATTGCCTATATGACATTAAAAGATCTGATGGGAGAATTCTAGTGGAAGAAGTAATAAAGAATATAGATCACCATTTTATCAGATGTGGGCACCTCCTTCCCTCTACACTAAAGTCTACTTGTTTAGCTCTCTCACATAAAGCATGGAATTCACTTCCTTTCCAGCTTAATTTTACAGAAAGAACATAGAATTTGTAATAAGAAGCTTGAGGTCAGATTTGGGGCCTTACCTACTTATTATCTGTGAACTGGGTGAATTATCTCACTTATTCTATTTTATTTATTTGTAACCTATAAATAATAATGCCTATTTGCTAAGATTGAAGGACTTAGCTTGGATTTTTTTAAACCCTGAAATTAGTGGTTTAAATAAGCACAGCTGTGTGTTTTTTTGTTTATATGGGAACAAAAGGATTCCTGGTGGTACAGTGATCAATTTTTAAAAAATTCAGAGAATCCATATTTCATTTTGAGTGTTATTTCCCCAAGCTCTCAAATGCAATAGTCCTGGCTTTTATTGGCCATTGAATAGATGTGCTTGGTGTTCAACTATTGTAATGTTTGTGAGTCGCCAGTTATAGAGTAAATTTACTCCTTTATAATACAGGTGCCAAAGTACAAGGTCAATTGCCACATTACAAACTCCTTATGTGATAGCCATTGAACTGTAACATCAATCACTAAGTACAGGGGGAAATGATTTGACCTTTCCTTGAATAGTAGTTACTGGTTCAAATTATTTTTTGGCTCGAAAATCATTTCAGATCTCAAAAGCCCATTTAAGATGTTGCCTCCTGAATGCATACCAATGCTTCATATGCTTATTGAACACCATTGGTAATTCTCAGAATGCATTTGCAGAAGCAGAATGCAGTGATGGGAAAGCAGAAGACTTTGGATTCAGATCATCTGAATCTAAACTCTTTCTCCTCTGCTTTCTTAAATAATTGTAGGCTTTTGGTCAAATTGCTTCTATACTTGAGAACTGTTATAATATTTATTGTAATATCAATGTAATAATATTTAGATACACTAGTTTTTCAGTATAAGCTTCAAAAGGTTAAGGGCTTGGAAGTCATCACACCAGCCTTTACCAAAGGAAACCTGGGACAACCTATTACTGATCTTACTTAACTCGTAGGAGAAAAGGTACAGGATAAACCTCTGAAATCTAAGAAGACAGACACACCTGAGAGAGATAGGGAACAACATCTGCTTACTGTTATATACCATTCTTATGAGGTAATATTGAAAAGAAATACTTAAATGGCAGTTTGACTAAATTTCTGGAAGCATGGGAGTTAGGAGCTCTGTGGTGTGACAACTGTGGTGTGGTATTACAAAGGCAGTGTGGTGACAACTTCTTTCAGAAGAATTGATACCGAATCCAAAGGAGTTGGAGATTGAAAATGCCCCAAGCTTCCACATCTCCCAAGGTGTGATTCTGCTCCAGTTCCCTGCACTCTGCACTTGTATAACTTCCCTCCTGACCCCTGGCTCTGCAATTTGCTGCATTGGTCCAAGAAACTTACAAAACCTCAAATTCAATGCTGAAAACATCACCTCAGGCCTCCTTAATTATACTAAAGCTGTCAGATAGGGCTTTTTAGGTGAGGTAATTTGTTTTAGAACTCTATGGTAGTACCAGTGAGTGTGTGTGTGTGAGTGTGTGTGTGTGACCCTTCTGAGCAAAACAAAGGATAATGCCCCAGATCACACCCTCTACTAAGGTAGAGTAAAAGATGCTCCCAAGGAAACAAAGGTTGTGGTTGCTTTCACACCCATTAGTTTTTAAAAATCATTTTATTGGTGGTTCATACAACTCTTATCACGATGAACACATACATCTATTGTCCTCAGACCACATTTGTATATTTGTGGCCATGATCATTCTCAAACCATCCTCCTTTTACTTAAGCCCTTGGTATCAGCTCCTCATATTGCCCCCCTCCCCACTCCCCTTCTCTCATGAATCCTTGATAATTTACAAATTATCATTATTTTGTCATATTGCACACTGTCTGATGTGTTCCTTCACCCACTTCCCTGTTGTCTGTACCCCGGGGAGGAGGTTATATGTAGATTCTTTATGAAAGTCAGGTCTGAGACCCACCTTAGTACTTCTCAGAGTTTAGTAGAGAATACCCTGCAAAATTAGATTGTAGATACAGCCCTATACAATCCTGAATTACAATCTATGCTTAAGGAATTATGACTATAAAGACTGAGTTAATTGATCATAACTCAGACATGCCTCACCGCACCCAGATTCCTTGACTTTACCTCCAGAAAGATCACCAGCTTCTAAAATTAAAACTCTCAGGAGGTGAGAAAAATATTGGCACATTTCTGGCAGGGGAAAAGATAAGCAGTCATACTGAAAAGCAATGAAACTTTTCAACAGCAAAGACTTGCTGTCTAATACAAAAGACTTCTTAGAACATTATCCCAGCTGAAAGATGGAATTCTTCCCATCCAATTCTTCTCCATCTGAGCTTCTTGTTTTACCTAAGGGAGGGAAATACACATGGGAGAGCAGACCTTTATGTAAATATGCCGGCGATGTTGTCATCAAGGGAAGGGAATATGGAGCAAGGAGGAAAAGAAGCTATATCTTTGGCATAATTAAGAAGCTGTCTCTTTTGGAAGTTTCTGATCATTGAAAACAATTGTGTATCTGACATGACAAAGATATAGGCCAACTAAAATACTGAGATTCTATCAGAAGAATATAGAATGCATCCTCTTCCCAACACTCTAGGACCACATCAATAGGTTTCCAATAAGGAGCAATGAAATGTTGTCACTTTACCTCTATGGTCTTTCTCTCAGAACCCCATTTCATCATAAAAGGAACACCAGTCATAGCTCCATGAAGGGGCAGTCTAAAAACATATCAGTACCCAAACTGCTATGGTTTTCAAAAGCAAAGAATGCCTGAGTAGCTGTCTGAGTCCATGTCTTCCAAAGGAGACAGGATTTCAAAGTGTCCTGAGACATGCTGGTTGGTGCACTGGAACATGAAAACAAAACAAAACAAAACAAAAAAACAGAGAAGGAAAAACTTAAAGACTCTGAATAAAGTATGTACTTAAACTAATGACAGTGCATCAGTATTTGTTCATTAATTTTGAAAAATATATCATGCTAAAAGTTAAAACCTCACTGCTCTTGAGTTGATTTTGACTCGAGTTACCCTACAGGTCAAATTGGAACTGCCTGGGCAGCGGTCGGGTGGGGGTGGGGGGGGGCACAGATTTCCTGGACTGTAAATCTTTGCAGGAATAGAAGGCCTCTTCAAAGTAAAATAATGTGTTATTAGTATAAATCAGATGTGGGGTGTATGGAACCTCTGAGTACTAGCTCTACAACTTTACTATAACTCTAAAATTCTTTTAAACAAATGTTTATTTTTAAAGCTAGTAACTTTCAAAGCAGTTTCCTTTTTTTATGTAGACTATTTCATAAGCAACAACAAAAATAAAGCCACTTGACCTTGAGTTTATTCCAACTCATGATGCCCCAATGTGTTACAGAGTAGAACTTAACTGTTCCACAGGTGTTCTTGGATGTACAAATAGTCCCAAATTTCTGACAGGAATCTCCTGCAACAACTCCATAGTAAATAAGTCACGACATAAATAGAATCACTGTTTTCATTTTCATTATTATTGCTCACATATAAACTTGCTGGTATATTTTAATCCTATATGGATACATATTACGAAAATAAGATATACAAAACATGCAGTCATAATCACAGTTCATTATACCTTGAATGTATCATAAGTCAGAGACTACTTCTACTCTTTACACAAATACTTTATTAGGGTGTTCTTGGTCATACTACGGGATGCTTCTGGGAGATTCAAACTGCCAACTTATAGGTTGGCTAGTTCGTAAAAACCATTTGTGCTATGCCAGGACCTTACATTATATCATTTTGTTGTTATTGTTGCTCGTTGTCAAGGTAGCCCCACCTCATAGCAACCCCACAAGGCAGGGTCGAACTGACCCACAGGGTTTCCTAGGCAGTAATTCATATGGGCACTGATTGCCAGGTCTTCTCTTCTGCAGAGTGGCAGCTGGGTCAGAATTCCTGAACTTTTGGTTAGCAGCCACGTACTTAACCATTGTAGTCACTAGCACTCTTTAGGCTATACAGTGCATAGCTTAATTTCAGTTCAGGAAATTTGCTGTTGTAAGGGATGGATGGGGTTTTCCTGGTGAAGAAACTATGAAATTTAATAAAGCATAATCAGATAATATAAAGTGAAACAAAATTTAAAATTTTAATAATGGACAGTTAACTGAATATCTATTGAGCATAATTTAATTTTTCTTTGATGATTCAGATGGTACTTGATAATCTCTGAAAGTCCCTAAGTCATCATTACAAACATCAATTATTTCTGTAAGAATGACAAGGAAAATTACTCTAATAGAGAACTCCTACTAAGGGAATTCCAATTTTAATTTGCTTAGGAATATAGAGTCATCACCCAATTTCATATTTTTTAAAACCTGTACATAAAAACATCCATCAGCATGTAACATAAGGATATCCTTTTGAACACTCTAGTTAGGGAAGTTAACTGTATTATCATTTCCCTAGATTAGTTATGCAAATTCAGTAAGTTAAGCAATGGGTTTAATGACTATAGCCTGTGAAAACTAAACAGGAACACCTTTCTTGTCATCTTGGATAAACTAGAACTCCTGGATTACAGACTTTATCTACATCTTTGCTGAAATGTGCTGAGTCATGAGGGTGTTTGTTCCACTGAAATGAAAATAATTGCAATTCCCTTGGATAGTTCAATGGATAGAATGAATCAAATTCTGGGAACTCTAGTTCCCTAGGATATCTCGCTACTAATATGATAACGTAACACATATGTTTTTCCATGTCATAACATAGAAGCCCATATATTTCTCCAAAGAAGATTTTCTTTTTAGTTTTTTGAAAGTGGCAAAAGCACACACACACACACACACACACACAGCCTGGAGGTAGGGTAAAACGTAAATCGGATAAACACGAAGAATTAGGCCCATGTAAAAACTAAGAGGATTACATTGGCTGCCCTTTCTGCAGCCCCTGGAAACCAGAGACATTTTCTGTGTGGGTTCAGAAGTAAAACTGCAGTTGAGAAAAATGCTGCCATACAATTCTGCATGACTGAGTATGGGAAAAACTTATTCAGGAAAGCAACATAATAGTATCAGGAATTGTCCAACAGAATCCCTGTCAATTATAGACACCTTAATCCAGTTTACCAAGCTCAGTGCATTTAATCAAATATGCATACCCTGATCTTATTACATGTATAAAATGATGCTATGCTTCTTTTGTCTGTAGGGTTTTTTTTAAATCAGAGATTCCATTAAATGGAAACATTCTCTAATATCTCCAACCAAATAGTCCTGCTTAAGATGTCCATTTAAGTGTGAAGAATTAATTCAGAGTAGGTACCCAGAAACGAAATCTCTTCTAAAAACACTAGAGAGGCACAACAAAGCCATATTTTTTAAATACTGTGGCTCCTCATCTCTTCCAGCTCATCCTTATCCTTAGCTACCAGGAGCCAAAAAATAACTTGCAGACATTTTGATGAGGGATCATTTCACCATGAAATGTATTTTGGACAGGCAATTAAAAATATAGACTTTCTAGCTCAAAGGCAGATAAGCTACTAACAATAAAACAAATGCTCTATGAACTCATAGATTCAAAAACAATTATTTCTCAGTCATGAAGCCAATATTTAAAGCTACTAGTAGATCTTTCTTAGACCCTTTCTTGCCACTTTAGATAAGGTTCGTGTCTTCATTCAAGCTAATGTGGGAGAGCTAGTTAAATCAACAAATTAGCAAGACCCCTTTCTTATTGTTCTAGTTAGAGGTTTGACACTGTTTATATTTTAAGCCTACTTGAATTAATGAAAAGAAGGGAAAAACAGAACTGTACTTGTACAATCAATTTTTGCAAGTCTTTTTCCAGTTTATCTAGACGCAGCCTAAAAAGTCTTTGGAATTCAGCATTAGTAGATAATAGTTGGTAGCCATTTCCTCCTGCATTCTACATAGTCAATCTCAAAACTCATATTCACTGCCATTGAATCAATTCTGTCAGGGTAGAAGAGTCCTTTTGGCTTTGCTAGACTTTAAACCTTCATGGGAGTACTGGCACTTTATTTTATGTTAGAAGTTTTTCTTATGAGATATCAATGTTTTGAGAGAACATATTATTAGAAAGGGTAAAGATTTCAAGGTATAAGAAGTCTGTGCTTGAACCATGACATTGCCATGTGTAAGATATGTGGCTTCAGGCAAGTGTTGAACAATTGGGTTCCCTCCTCTATTATATAGTTATGCACTTACAGGATGGCTGCAAGGAGATTCTGGATTCACCAATGTCTCTTTTTGTTTGTTTGTTTGTTTGTTTGTTTGTTTTGGGGCATCACTGTCCTCTGGTGGTCATGGGAGCTACCCAACCTTGCTCCTGGAGAGCTGCTGCTGGATTTGAACCACCAAGCCTGTGGGCTGCAGTCTCGCACTCCTGGACTCAGCCACTACGCCACCAGGGCTCAGCCTTCACCAATGTCTTTTTTTTTCACTGCTCAGCTTCCTTTAATGACTCCCCCATCCATCGCCCCACAGGGCAGGTGACGGCGGCGGGCCACTGGCAGGCCATTCACTTGAAGATCTTGTCCTTTCACCAATGTCTTATATTAGCAAAATGCCTGACATATTCAGTAAATAACAGTCACATTCTCTTGTTGACAGGAATTATATTCCAAAGATTTGAAATCAGTATAACACAGACACCTCAATCAGAATAGGTGGTGACCTTACATAGCTGGGAAAGAGAACCTGATTTTACCAGCTGAATATCATTTCAATCTACTGAGAAGCAGAAGTGAGCAAAATTGGAAAAGGTCATTGAGCTTGATGTGTTCAGGGTCCTGTTTTGTATTGGAAATTGTCCTGAAAATAGATGCTCTCCACATCTTCCACCCCATGCCAATGTGATGAAAACCGCAGCCCTGGACACGGTCTCCACCCAGAATTCTGAATTGTTCCAAAGCACCACAGCTTTACTTGAAACCATCCATGGGAGAGGCAGCTCCCACAGGAGAATGCAAAGACATTTGTAAGATGTATTCAAAACACTAGCACAAGTGACCTCCTATTATGCACTTTGTACATTGGTTTCTTTGAATATCCATGATAAACATGCAATATGGGGATGGATTGCTATTTTATTTATCAGAAAACTGAAGCTGAAAAGATAAACAAGACTTGTTCAAGGTCACAAACTTGAAAACTGGATTTTAAAGTTTGCCTTATCAGACAGCTCTTTCTGCTTGCTACACATGGGTTGTTGAATGAGTTATTTGTAAGTTCCACATTCTGAGATGATTCCATCAGTCTTCTGACTCAGTGCATGTCCAAACTCTTTCCTTGAAGGCACTAGGATTTTTGTGCATCCAGTTAAAGTTCTGCTACAAAATACAGCCGAGAGAGAAAGGTTTACATCTCTTTCAGAACAAGACTCCACATTCAACCAGACTCTTATCCAAGAATAATGAGCACTATTCTGTTCAAGTAAAAGCAAGGAGATTTATTGAAGGTTAAAGACAAAGCTCAAGCCCAGAAGAGAATGAATCCACTGAGGGATAGCTACTACTTCAAACCAGGAAAGTTGCAGGGACACAATATAGGGGAGAACAAAGAATCTGAACTATATTACGTGATTGGTGCTTGCAAATTTAAATCATCACCAAGTGATCCCTAGTCATCTCAAGGGTATGTTACCAACAGGGGTGTCACTGTATGGTTACATCATAATTTTCAGCTGGGTCTTCTTTAGAAACAGCCTACTGAAGCATACCCAGGCGTATGTGAATGGGAGAGTTGGATAAGCATCTGTATAAAGGTATCCTCTTATTGACAGTGTTTTTACATCTTGACCTTATAAGAGAGGACATTTCCTGAGCTATATAGTTAAATCTGCGGAGAAGAGACTGTGACAAGGACCCTGTTGGTCTGACTCATGGCAACCTTATGCACAACTGAAGATTGTGATCCTGGTCTCATGATGCCCTTGCTCTTCATCCTCTGCTTGAGTCCACTGTTGCAATCTCCATGTCAATCTTTATGCACAGCACAGAACCATTGCCCGGGTGAATATAGGATTTACACAAAGATTCATCCCTGGAGTTCAAACCAGCTGATTTAGGTTTTCCCAGGTATCTCAGCTTTAATGGCACACACACTATCACTTTTAACTGAGATGTCACTTTAGATTTATTTAGATAAAACTTTCTCTTGCTTTTATAAGTGTTGAAAGATCACTGTTCTGTATTCAAAATAGAGCTTCCATCTGGTCAGTTGCTCTTAACGTAAGCTGCTTGGTGCTCTCTGTCCTGGTTCTCTAAACATTCCTTTGCTAACTCTTGTACTGGATGGGATTTGGACTAAGTTTTGAACTCTAAAATCTCTTTCAACATTCCTAACCAGATACTAGACTCATTTGCTTTCATCTTGTGAATGACTTCAGTGAATTGTTTTCTAACTCTGCTTTTGTTCTCAATAATCCACGTGACTTTACGTATAGTCTCAATTCTCTAAATCTTTGTCCTGATTCCTTGAATCACTCATTGGTCAAGAGCCTAGCCTTTAGCTGTCTTAGTTCTCATTACCTAAGATCCATACATACTTTATGGTATCAGGCCAAATATTTTTACCGTAGTCCATTTTTCTAAAACAGTATCTTCTCGTATGATGACAAATGACACTGTATTGGGCAGTTTTCTAGAGAAGGAAAACCAGTGAGCACAGAAGTAGACACACAGAGAGCTTTGTATCGAGGGAATGGCCCACACAGTTGTAAAGGAGCACAGTTTCCAAGTCCCCAGGTCAGAGATCAGGATAGAGGCTTCCCTTGACTCATATAGCTGCAGAGGTTGATGGGCCCAAGATGGGAGGATCAGATAGTAAGCTTCAGGCCTGCTGCAGAGTAAACCCAAGGTTAGCGGGTAAGGTGGCAGATTGCTGACACTTCCCATGATAAGTGGGCAGTAAGCCAGGTGCTGTCTAAAGAGTCAGAGAGAGACATCAGGTGATGAGCCAAGTGCAGGTTCCAGATCCAACACAAAGGAAACCTGGTTCCTGACAGCTTCCATTTCCATTGGAAACCAGTGACATTCCTGCAGAGAGTTCTTCAATGGAGAGATCTCATCACTACCACCACATTTATTTCAACACATCTTGACTCTCAATAGCAGGGGTTCTCATCATTTCTCCTGCTGAGACCCTTTTCATATAGTTCCTTATGTGGTGGGGTCCCCCCAGCCATAAAATTGTTTCCATCGTTACTTTATCACTGGAATTTTCTTACTGTTATAAGTCAGGTGACTCCTGTGAAAGGGTGGTTTGACCTCCAGTGGGGTCATGACCCAGAGGTTGAGACTCCTGCTCAATAATATTTCAAAGACTGTGCATTTCTGCAGGAATAGACAATCTGATGTTTCTCCCACAGAGTGGCTGCTGGGTCAGAATTACTGGCTCTGGGATTATCAGACCAACAGCATCACAGAGCAGAGAATCTTGGTCAATCCACTTTCACAAAAACCTTAATTATCACAGACATCTCATTTTTTCAGTCAAGTGTATTTTTAATTAATTCTTTGCCTCTATAGGACTTTCTTTTGCGGTTGCCTTTGACTTAGATTCTAGTGACAACTTCCTTGGGATTTTGGCATTGTCCCTGTTGAGTGCCGGCAATTGTCATTTGTTCCCCTGCCTTTGGATCTGGACTTGAAATGGGTCTTTCAGAAAACTCAGCTCTGATACAATCTTCCCTGATAGGTGTGTGGGCAGCTTGACTCACAACTCAGTGAGGCAGCTTGATGCTAACCTATAAAATTTGAACTGGATTTTATGGTCAGTATCTATCTTGCTTTTAGAAGCCAAGATAGTATTCTTATTGGCTTCAGGTCTCTAAATTCATGATCAGTTTATTAGTAATTTTTTAGGGTCCATTCAAACCAACAATACTACTTCCTGATCCTTCACATTCATGTTTTCTTGCCACAACTAGCAGTGACTGTTAATGTCTTTACCAATGCTTGCCAATCTATGTAAACTACTTCATTTAATTCACTAAAATGCACATTGCCTTCAATACCAAACAACATTTAGTTAAAACAAGCATAAAAGAGTTAAAGCAAATATACAAAGGTCAATATTTTCCATGCACCCAAATAGTAACCAATGAGTATTTAGTTTAACATAAATATGTAAGACTTAAAAGGAAACACGTTAAAAGGAAAATGTCTGTAAAACACAAAATAATACATGAACAAATGGGGAAATATCCCTGTTTTTCAATAAATGGCCCTGCTGTTCTGTGCTGTGGGGATGTTTCTAGTTCAAACAGACTCTATGTACAACATAACAAAACATCTCTATCTCATAGAAGGTCTTCCTCTTTTTCACCAAACCTTTACTTTATCAAGTATGATGTTGACTTCCAGCTCCTTTTCTCTCCCAACTCCAAGTCCAAAGTCTCACCATCTTTATTATCAAAGAGTGTTCTGGCTTAATTCTTTAAAGACAGATTTCAATATTCACAACCAACAGCATAATTCAAATACATCAATAGTTGCTCAGTTTTCCTTATTCATGCCTAGCTCTTTCAGGTGCATATAAGCAATTGAAAGTACTATAGTTTGAGTAAGGCACACCTCAAAATGACTTTCTTACTCTAGTGCTTTAAAGAGGTCATGTGCAACAGAGATGCTCATTATAATGTACTGTTTATTTGGCAGCTACTGCCACAAGAATTGATTGTGAATCCAAGCAGAATAAATGCTTAAAAACATGATTCTTGTCCCCAAACAAGCAACAATTTCTATGTGAACAAAGGGTGTTGGAATGGAGATCCAAAGCCCATCTGTAGACATTTGGACATTCCCTCACACAAGGACCACCAAGAAGGAGTGAGTGAGCCAAGGTGTGGTATAACACCAGTGAAACACACAGTATTCCTTTAGTTCTTTAATGCTTTTCCCCACCCCCACCCCCACTATCATGACCTTGGTTCTACCTTTCAAATCTGGCTAGAACAGAGCATGTACACTGTTCTACAGATAAAAGCTCCTGATACACAGAAGCCAGGACAGCTAAAGCACTGTGGACCAATAATGAGAGTAGCAATACCATGATGGTAAGGGGAATGTGGGAGGAGAAGAGAGAGAAAGGCAATGATCAATGTCTATCCCCACCACGCAGGGGGATGAATTGCAGGAACATGAGTGAAGGGAGACAGCAAATGGTGTAAAATATGAAAATAAATATAATTTATAAATTAGGAAGGGTTCACATGGGTGGGAAGGTGAGTAGGAGGGTTAAAAAGAGGAGTTGATACCAAAAGAAAATGTTTTGAAAATGATGATGGCAATATATACACAAATGTGCTTGATTAAATTGATGCATGGATTGTTATAAGAGCAGTAGGAGCCCCCAATAAAAATATTTATTAAAAATTTTTTAAATGACTATACCTGAAAAAACTTCATTCTTTTCTACTTTTTCATGATGTTATTTTCTGACTCAATTATGAGAATCTTGGTTTTCCTTGTGCAATCCATACTTAAGACTGTGGTCCTTGATTTTCACGAACAAAAGCTTCCAGTCATCCTCAGTTTCAGTAAGCAGGTTGTGTCATCTTTATATCAAAACTTGTTGCCCCATTCTCCTTCATGTAGTTCAAATAATTTCTTGAATTATTTGCTATGCACACAGATTAAAAAAAACGCAATGCAATCCTGTTGCATATCTTTCTGGATTTTAAATGCTGCACTATCATGGTACTTTTCAAAGACATGCCTCTTGATTCAGGTACAAGTTCCACATGAGCATACATGTTCTGGAATTCTAATTCTTTACCATGTAACCCATAGTTTATTATGGACCTCATGGTTGAATGGCTTTGATAGTCTATCAAATAAAAGTAGACATTCCCTTGGCATTCTTTGTTTCTAGATAAAATCTATTAGATGTCAGCAGTGATATAGCTTGTGTTTATGAATCCAGCTTGAATTTCTAGCAATTCCTTGTTAAAAAACCATTGCAACCATTTTTTTTTTTTGGCATCACTGCCATGGTGGGAGTAGGAAGCCCAGCCTTGCTCCTGGAGAGCTCCCACTGGACTTGAACTGCCAACCCTGCGGGCTGCAGTCCCGCACACAACCACTATGCCACTGGGGCTCAGCCTTCAATACAACCATTTTATAAACTATCTGTAGTAAAATTTTTCTTGCATGATATTGTTTGATACTTTATGCTGCCTCACCCTTCTTTGAAATGGGCACAAATTTGAACATTTTCCAGTCAGTTGGCCAGAGCTATCTTCCAAATTTCTTATATAATAGCTCAGTGAGTTTTTCAGTGATTCATTAGCTTGTCGAAACTTTTAATTGATATTTGGTCAATTTTTTGAGGCTTTTTTAAAAATTGCTTTAGGTGAAGTTTGTCTATCTTCCTTCAATACCAGCGGTTCTTTATTACATGATACCTCTTGAAGTAGTTGAATATCTACCAATTCTTTTTGGTACAGTGACTGCATGTATTTCTTCCATCTTCTTTTCAAGATGTATGTTTCTTTTGAAGATGTGTATTTCTGTCTGTTTCTTCCACCTTCCAGTCCACAGTTTCCTACACTATCCAGTATTTTTTTCCATTGAGTCATGAAATTTTTCTTCAATGATTTGAGCATGATATATGTTGATTGTAGCCTTCCTTTGGGGATTTCTAAGTCCATGTTTATGCACATTTCATAATTGTACTCTACTTGGTTTTCCCAGGTGACCTTTTGGAATTTTCTGTCCAAATCTTTCACTTCATCATTTCTCCACAATCATTTAGCTATTTTACATTCTAAAAGAAGTTTCAGAGTCTCTTTGGATATTTATTTGGCCCTTTCTTTTTTTTTTATGTAGTAGCCTTATTGGCTTGCTTCTGAAGATGGGATTTCTTACCTAATTGAAAATACACCTGAGCTGTCTTCAAAATAATATTGACCACACTGTTCAGAGTTGATTTTTTTAAAAAATCATTTTACTGGGGGCTCACGCAACTTTTATCACAATCAGTATGTAAATATATTGTATGCAAACCACATTTGTGCATTTGTTGCAATCATTTTTGAAACATCTTCCTTCTACTTAGGCCCTTGGTATTAGCTCCTGATATGTACTATCCTTCCCCACTCTCCTTTCCTCATAAACCCTTGATAATTTACAAACTATCATTATTTTGTGACATACACTGTTCAATGTGTTCCTTCACCTACTTCCCTGTTGTCCGTGTCCCAGGGAGGAAGTTATATGTAGACTCCCCCTTTCTATGCCACCTCCCCTCCACCCTCCTGGTATCACCACTCTCATGACTGGTCCTGAAGGGATCATCTGTCCTGGATTCCCCATGTTTTCAGTTCCTATCTCTACCAGTGTACATCCCCTGGTCTAGCCAAATTTATAAGGTAGAATTGGGATCATAATAGTGAGGGGGCCAGGGGAAGCATTTAAGAACTAGAGGAAAGTTGCATATTTAATTGTTGTACACTGTACCTTGAATGGCTCGTCTCCGATCTTCTGTAAAGGGATGTCCCTTCACCTACCAATGAGCTTTGGCTCCCCAATCTGTACTCCCCCTCATTTATAATAATTTTTAGTTCTTTGATGCTGGATACCTGATCCCTTTGATACCTCGTGGTCACACAGGATGGTGTGCTTCTCCCATCTGGGCTTTATTGCTTCTGAGCTAGATGGCTGCTTGTTTACTTTCAAGCCTTTAAGACCCAAAGACTATACCTTTTGATAGCCAGGCACTATCAGCTTTTTTCACCACATTTTATTATGCACACATTGGTTGTAAGTGATATCAGGAAGATGGGCATGAAATGTTATGATTTTTAGCTCTTTGATGCCTGATAATTAATCCCTTTGATATCTCATGTTCATATAGATTTGTATGCTCCTTCCATGTGGGCTGTGTTGCTTCTGAGTTAGATGTCTGCTTGTTTATTTTCAAGGCTTTAAGACCTCAAAAGCTATATCATTTCATAGCCAGGCATCATCAGCTTTCTTCACCACCTTTGCTTATGCACACTTTTGTCTTCAGTGATCATGTCAGGAAAGTGAGTATCATGGGATGCCAATTTAATAGAACAAAGTGTTCTTGCATTGAGGAAGTACTTGAGTGGACGTCCAATGCCCATCTGTTGTCTTAATACTAACCCTATAAGTATATGCACATAGATCTATTGCTCCATCATCATATATAAATATATTTATGTATGTATATGCCTGTATTTAGACCTCTATAAATGCTCTTTATCCTCAAGTTCTTTCCTCTATTTTCTTTTGCTTTCCTCCTGTTCTACCATCATTCTCATCCTTCATTTGGGTTTCAATAATTTCTCTCTGTTATAATACTCTTGATCAATCCCTATCCGCCTTCCTGCACACACACCTTGTAACTGATTTTGAATCACTTGTTGTTCACTTATTCCTGGGTTGGTCAACACCACCTTCTTTCCCCTTCCTCCCCATCTCCCATGTCCCCCCAGAATCATCAGTCCCATTGTTTTCTCCTCCAACTGTTCATCCAGCCTATCTTATTTAGATAGACTTGCAGAGATAATAATATGTATGAAAGAAAAAAAACCCAAGGCATTATAAGATGAAGGGACCAAAGAAAATGAAACAATGACAACAACAAGAAAAATCAATGTCCAGAAAAAATATAAATAAGTAAAGTAATAATAAAACAAAACCTATAAATAATTCAAGGTCTGTTCATTGACCTCCAAGTGTCTACCCCAGTTGAGTCCCATGGGATGCCACACCCTGGTCTCAAAGTATATCCTTGGCATTCCCTTGGGATTTCCATGCTCTGCTCTCCTTGCTGCTCTGCTGCACACCCTTAGTGTTTCGCCTTGGTGTGGTGGAGTCAAACAGGATACAATCCCTACCATGCTTCTCCATTGTTATCCCTGTAGGGCCTTGGGTCACAGAGGGATGCCATGTTTCATAGTGGGGCCGACCATATGGTCCTCTCTGTGCATTGGCTGTTCTGAGTAGGGATATTGTCGTCAAGGCTCAGTGGGCTAGAATGCACTCCACTCTCTCTTCTTCCCCCTTCATTTGTTTTCCTGTGCTCTGGTCAAGCATGCACCTCTCCCTGAGCTGCAGCTTCAGAACTGTCCTCTAAAACAAACTTCTCTGGGGGAAAGGAGGCTGTGCACACAGGTAGTTGGAATTGGCCTTGGACCCTCAAGCCCCTCTTCTGTTTTTCCACTCCGTGCCATCCCACTGCATTCACTTCCTGGAACACTGGGTTTAAGTTTGGTCCCAGTTTTTCCCTGTGGAGATATAGACAATACACTCCTCTTCGGTTGGTTAATACCACATTTCCCCTCTACACTTCGCCATCCCACCCACCCCCTCAGTTGGCTACCATATGTAGCCCTGGATTTGGTCTGACCCCTGCCACACTACCTCCACCTCCCTCCCAGGAATTTCTGTATACAGTAGCCTTTTCCCTATGCCCCCTTTGCATTTTTTTAAGCTTACCTCATGTTGTACATGCCCTTTTGCACTTGGAATACTTCACTTAGCATAATTTCCTCAAATTCTTCCCATTTGCAATGTGCTTCATGCATTTATCACTGCTTTTCAGAGATGCACAGTACTCCATTGTATGTATGTACCACAGCTTTTTAATCCATTCATCAGTTGATGAAAATGCGCGTTGTGTCCAACTCCTTGCAATTGTCAACTGTGCTGCAATGAACAGTGAAGCACAGCTGTCTGACAGCAGTTTGCCGATTTTGTTATCCTTTCAATGAAACAAATTTTAGCCATATTAATTTTTCCATTATTTTTTTATTTTCCCTCTCCTGAATCTCAGCCCTGACTTTTATTATTTCTTTTCTTTTGCTATTAATAGGATTGTCCTGCTGATTCTGCCTTGGTTTTATAAATTTTGTGCCAGCATATCATTTATGAGATTCTCGTCCTTTTTCAGGTATGCCTGTATTCCTATGAAACTGCCTTTGCTGTGACCCATATATTTTGGTATGTTGGATTTTCATTCTTATTGGCTTCTAGAAATTTCCTAATTTCATTTCTGATTTGGGCCAGTACACGCTCCTTTCGCAATAGAGAGTTATTCATCCTCCAATTATTTGCTCTTGTTTTCTTCATCTTTTGCTGATTTCCAGCCATATGGCACAGTGGTCAGAGAGAGTGGTCTATATGATAGCAGTGTGAACAGGGTGGGGCTCTACCATCTGGGTGTAAAGAGGAGTGGTCTGAAGTTCACAATGGGAAGTGAGTCAAAATGGAAAACACCAAGAGGTAAAAACAGGAACGAAGCCTGTTGAAACTGTGGGGAGATAGAAGAGAGGGAATCCAAAGTAACTATAGATCTGAACACTGATCCCTGACCATCAGGCTGCAAGATTTTCATCCCTGCCCTGTGCTGGCCGCAAGCTGTGGCTCTGTTGAGATAAAGACCCTGTGCTGACTCCAACTGATCTGGCTGTGGAGGAGACGGTGGTAGACAGTGGCGGGGCTAGAGTCAAACCCTAGCCGGTCTTTACTGTGGTAAGCTAAAAGCCCCTCAAAGGTAGGATCTGTGCCTACTTACCCCTATGATGCTCCTCCTGTGATCTGGCATTGTTTAATTTCTCTTTCAGCAACTCTCTTGTGCTGATAGTCTTTCTTACCATATTTAATGACCTTTTGTTTCCTTCCTGCTTGATGTTCTTGATATTATCCCACAGTGTGTCAGATCTTCTGTGATTAGTGTTCAATTGGTCAAATCTGCTCTTGAAACGTTCTCTGATTTCAAGTGTGATATGCTCAAGTAGGTATTTTGTCACTCATGGACATGCTTTCATTTTCTTTGGTTTCAACCTGAGCTTGCATAGGAGCGATTGATGGTTTCACTGTCAACACCTTGCCAGGTTTGGGCTGATGATACTGAGATACTCCAACATTTACTTCCACAGATGTAGTCAATTTCTGTGTATTGCATCTGGTGAAATTCATTTGCATAATTGATGTTTGTGTTGTGGAAAAAAAGGTATTTGCACTGAAAATGTCATTGGTCTTGAAAAATTCTATCATGCAATCTCCAGTTTCATTTGTATCAACCAGGCCATATTCTTCAACTACTGTTCTTTCCTCTTTGTTTACAATCTATGTGTTAAAATAGCCAATAATTATCAACTCATTTCAATTGCATGGTTGATCACTGTTGTTTTGAAGACATTGATAGAATGCTTCAATATCTGTATCCATAACTTTAGTGGTTGGAGAATAAAATGTAATGATACTTATTAACTAGAATTCCTTGCATAAGTATAGAAAGTATCTTATCACAAATAGTATTTACCTCCAGGTAAATCTTGAATAGTTCTTTTTGGTGATGAATGTGATATCATTCCTTTAAATTTGTCATTCACAGCACAGTAAGACAAATGATTATCTGGTTCTTCCCCAGTTATAATTGAGTGTCTTTCACCTTGAGGGCTCTGCCCAATTGTAAGAGTTAGCAAGTTCATACCGGTTGCACGGATACCTAATTTTTTCTTGAATTTGGCAAATTAGTTGTTAAATGACTTTTGTAATTAGGGTTCTCTCTAAAATGGACATCTGGGCTATAACCCATTGTGGAAATCACAAATTTACATTCCTTGCTCTTTTTAATGTTCCTCTGAATAAAAGCATGGTCTAAGCACCCTTTGTGATGTTCATACCTTCCTTAAATATAAAAAGTTAGATGCAACTATGTGTGTAATATTTATTTATTCATTTCATAAAACTCTTTATACTTGAAGGAATGCTATATTTTTTATTCCCTTGAATTTACTTCGGTAAACAAATTTATAACACAAAGAAAAACAGTGCTAAACAACCAGAGGGTATACACTATCATTCTTTTCAACTTTGTGTTAAGACCCAAATTATCCTGGAAATAATCCATGAGATATTAGGAATGAATTATGCAATATCTGAAAGTGCTCAAGAGCTAAAACACTTGTCAGAACAATCACTAAACAGAGGCAGAAAGGGGTTTTTCAAGATGAGCATAATGTGTTCAGCGAAGAGCAGTCACCTGTTTCAAATATATCAAACACAATGACTAGTGTCTAATTGGTGTACCTCTAAAGGAAACAAGGTCGTATGCTGACAGTGAAAAGATGGTTAAGGATAAATCACACTGCCAATGATGTTCAGACAAAAGAGAAGAACATTGCTAGTGAGGATTCCAAACAAGAAAAATGTATGGATTATCTTTATAGCAATGTTACTGTTTTTTTTGTATTTTATTAATATTTTAAAAACTCTTTCCTGTAACATAATCAAACTAAGCCACTTCTATTGTTCTTATTTATATATTAACTATATTAAATAATATAATAACTTTTTCATACATAAAATGGTCATTAGGGCAGGAAATTAGTCTTAAAATATTTGAATCTGAATCCCACTACTGACTATGTGTGATAATGGTCCACTGCTATTCATAAGATTTTCTGTAACTAATGCCTCAAAAATGGGCAATATCTTCCTTTTGTAGTTTATTCTTGGTATGGAAGCTCAGCAAGTATGTGTTCAAATATTGGAAACAAAGCTTTCAACATCTTATCACCATGCAAACCACCAGAAATGGAAATATTTGTCTAATTTTACTTATAAATGCAATGCAGTTTCAAAAAACCTCACAAAGCTATTCTTGGCATGAGCGATATCCATTCTAGAATTTTCATTGAAGCAAAAACATACCAGAATACCTTAAAAAAGCACTAAAAGACAACTATGGGAAACTAGTCAAATGACATTTAACGTATTAAGTATATTTTAATGGATTATACATTAGATTGCCAACCACAAAGTCGGCAGTTCTAACTCCCTAGGGTCCCTACAGGAGAAAGAAGGTGCTTGCTGCTCACACAGATAGGTCCAGCCCTGGAAATCCAAAGTGCTGGTTCCCCTCTTTATACGGTCACTATGAGGCAGAACTGATCTGGTGACACTGTGTTTAGCTTGGATTGGTTTGCTTATAAAGTAGGTATACCTAAAACAGTGTCTTTCTGGCATCTGAAAAGGCATAGACACTGATGAAGTTGCATCAGAAGTTAGCATATCGATAAAATTAATGTGGACATTTTGTAGATAATATGTAATCACTGTGTAATCATGAGGATAAACAAAGACTATTTAATAAATTGCATTAGAAGAAATGACTGGTCCTTTATAAAAGACATCATTACAATTATACCTCATTCTACCTCATACCATTTGCAAGAATGAACTCCAAATAGAATAGCAGTTCTGAATTTTAAGAAAAGCATGCAAGTCCTGAAGGGAAGCATGGATTTTTTTTTCTCTGATCTCAGCCCGGGAAAGAATTTGTAACTAGTTTTAATAGGAAAATCATATCTAATAGGAAAAAAAAACCCTGTTTGATTGGTAGAACTAAATTTAAAAGTTGTCTAATGAAAATGTCACAAGCAAAGTAATAACACAAATGAAAACTTAGAAAATAGTTGCAACATACACCACAGACCAAGGACCAATCTTTCTATATTTCTATATAATAGTCTTTGAAATATTAAAAACAAAACAAAAGCCTAATAGAGAAATGGATGCTACACAAGTCATTTTAGGTAGTAAAAACAATGCAAATTAAAACTCTGGGGTAGAAAAAAATTTCAAAATTAGAATTGTGTGGTATGTTAGGAAAAAGGCTTATTTAATACTGTACATGGAAATATAAAGCTTTTTTTTTTATTTTTTCAGGGATGTGTGTTGTCTTTATTACCTGTGAGTCACAATTGCTTTGCCAGGAAAGTGGTCTTATATACATAAATGTAGCATTATGTGACAAATCTGACAATGCATTTATAGCAATTTGAATTTTTAAAATAGCGTGCTTAAGGAAATATTTAGTGGTGGGGTGGGGAGTCATAATAATTGGAAATGACAAAAACCTAGATTTTGCATGATATAAAGCTTTTCATTGAAGATATACCCTCTTAAATGCAAATTATGTTAGGCCAAGTTTATCATGGCATAGTTGTAAACAATAAAATAAGGCCTCCTGATCATCCCCGGGAGCAAGTGGTGGACTCAACTGCTGACACAGTGATTAGTGGCCTTGTGTGTAAACCACTTTACCACCTGGACTCCTGTCAGTAAAACATGGCATTTATGGAACTAGCTACCATTCATGTAAAAGAAGATGAGAAAAAAATAAATGTGTGTACACACACACACATACACACATACATACATATGTATATGTAAACTTGCATGCTTATTTCTCAAAATGTAGGACAAATAATCCTAAAATGACTGAATGATAGAAAATGGGTGAGAATGAAGGGAGAGAGTGGAGCTTCCCTGAATGTATTTTGTAGGACAACTTTGTCTAAAGACCATGTGGATGTTTCATCTGATTGAAAATAGATTTAAAATTAGATGGATAAGACAAAATAACACTAAATCTAAAGAGATTTTATTTATATTTCAAATTTAAGTGCCTATATGTATTCTTATCTGCTAATTCTGTTCGTTGATGGCTCTCCTTGCTATGCATCACGTTTTTCTCTTTCTTGTTGTATCTAGTCAATTTAAAAATTTATGCTGGAACAAACGAGTCCTGTCCTCATTGGCACTGAGGATTTTAGTTTTTTTCTCTCCCAGGATGTTGGGTTGCGTTCTGAGTTTTATGCTATTGTGACCTGCTCTTAGTCTTTAGTAGGGTGGTTCTAGAAAAATCCCTGACTCAGTTTGCCAGGGTGACTTTTTCAGAAATACCACAAGTGGGTGGGTGAGGAACAGACATTATTCTCACAGTTTAAGAGGCTCTCTGATCCCATAAAGATTTACCAACTCAGAAACCCTGTTTAGAGTGGCTGTGAGTCAGAATCTATCCAATGGCTGCAGGGTTTTCAGTTTTTGAATGCCTTGTACAGGGAGCCTGATTGTGCTATGACTTAGGTATTGTGCTGCTAGTAAAAAGCTCGGCAATCCAAACCCACCAGATGCTTGAGGGTGAGACTCCGTCTGTCCCTGAAAAGATGGACAAGCTCAGAGACCCTGCATAGGCTCCCTCTGAGCTGAGGGTAGCACCTAATATTGTTCGTTGAATGGATGCAGCAAATATCGTCACATAAAAGCTGCTGCAGATGATTTCACGTGTGCTTTTCAGAACTTTATTTCAGTCAGTCTTACATCAGTCTTGGTTTATTTAGCTGCTGAACATACAGGTTGATTCTATTTTCATGATGTATTCTGCTATACTAGAGTCCTTGCACTTCTAAGAAATCTTATGTTACCAAATACGTCACAAAGTAGGTATTTCAAAAGAAAAGTAGATTTGAAATGCAATGCACTGGACTTAAGAAAAATGTTTTCCGCTCCCACTAATGTGAATAATGAAGTTTTACCACTGTTACAGTCATAGCCAGTTACAGTGTTTCGTGTGGAGTCTGGCTAGATAGATCAATGTCCTTTCCTTTGCTGCTGTGTGTGCTTCTTTGGCAAGTATGTGGAGAGATCGGAGACAGGAGCATGGCCAGGGTATGTGCATTGAGAGTCGTCAACTACCTTGTTGCTTGTTGAAAACAGTTGCTGATTTTTAAGTTAGAGAGTGGAATCTGACGCATGGCCACCCACATACAATAGAATGAATCCCTGCTCAGTCCCGCAACATTTTAATGATTCAGGATACGTTCACAACCATTTTGGCCATTGTGTATTCTGAATGCATTCCCATCCAGGAAACTCATCTTCTAGCAGTCTATGGGAAAATATTATGTTGTGATCCATAAGCTAATTATTAGTTCAATTTGGGGAGTAGATCACAGGGGATTTCCCTGTAATCTATCTTAGTCTAGAAGTTCTACTTGTTAAACTGGGGTGACCTTGCTGGTATTTGAAAAAATCATTGACACAACTCTCTGCATCATAGAAACAGGCAAGCCTTGACAATATAACAAATTGGCAGATGGGTAGTGGAGCAAATATATATTAAACAGTAAATTTTCTGATAATGATTATGGATCTACATGTAGACAATGGCTGAAAATAAGTGCCATCTTTAAAGAAATCAGTCACATAGTTTTCAGTTCATAATTTGAAGAGTCACATTTTATTTTAAATGCCTCATCTTGTATTTGCTCATTCGAACTCTCAATCAACACACATTAGTCATAAAAGTATCACTTTATACTTCAACAGTCTAGGACCTTGTTGGTTATTGTTGACAAGATGGTAATGAAATATTTCTTATCAATCTTTTATCTGCTTCTACTAGAGTATAATAAGAATATTGTGATTTTTCAAGTTCTGATTGTGTAGTGGATTAGGAATTGAGAAGTAGATGGTCAAGACACAATTGTCTACTTAGTATTTGGGTTATATCCTTTCTCTATTTAATTCTTAGAACTGAACAAGTGCCTAGTCATCTGCGTAAACTCACTCAAAGCCTGATTCTGCATGGACAGGTTGCCATGCATCAGAGTGTGTAGGACAGAGTAGAATCATCCCTGCCCTTGCGGGCTCATGAGTCTTTAATGCTCTCTCGCTCTCTCTCTTTTTAAGCTCGATGTTGCATTTTGTAAGTGGTTTATTTCCTATGAAAATACATTTCTTGTAAGATCAATCCACATGGAGATTTTTCTGGATATGCTATATGGATATACTGCTGTGTGACATCTAGTTTATTGGAACTCATAGTGACCCTGTAAGACAGAGTAAAACTGCCTTATAGGATTTTCTAACCTGTCTTTTTGTAAAAAATCATTTTATTGGGGGCTCATACAACTCTTTTCGTAGTCCATCCATCCATTGTATGCAATCTTTAACACTGTGAAAGTAGAAAGCCTCATCTTTCAACCTCAGATTACCTGATGGTTGAGCATCTAAATTTGAGACTAGTTTCTATTCTGTTTGTATGTGGCTTCATATTTTTAAAACAGATGGTTTTCTGTATATATCTTTGTTATTATTTCTTAAAACTCATAAGGATAGGCATTTGGTCACCTACTGAAATTTAAATAACTCAGTTGTGCATTTTTAAATATTTGTAATTTGGCAATCTCATATGTTGAAGTGTGAGTTGCCGTCTTGGTATGTACAGAGAGTAAGTAGTATTTTCTTTGGATGCAGTCAATGATGGTATACTGTAAATGATGTATACTATAATTCATTCTCCTTGCTGGACATCAGCAAGTGTGTTTCTGTGGTCTATACTAAACTCAATTAAAAAGAACATGATAACTGAAGTAAAATGTGTGCATAAGCAAATGTGATGAAGAAAACTGATGGTGCCCAGCTATCAAAGGATATATATCATCTGGGGTCTTAAAAACCTGAAGATAAACAATAGACCATTTATGTGAGAAGAGACCACACCAACACAGAGGAAGCACAACAGCCAGTGTGGTCACATGCTGGTGAAAGGAGTAGACAACAGACATCAAATGGAAAAAAAAACACAGGTCACTGTGTGCAAATATCCCCAAGGCACCCACTGAGGACATGTGGGAGCATGAGCAAGAGTGGTGAAGAAAGCTGATGATGCCCAGCTATCAAAAGTTACCGCATCTGGGGTCTTAAAGACTTGAGCATAAACAAACAGCCATCTAGCTCAGGAGCAACAAAACCCACCATAAAATAAGCTCACTTGCCTGTGTGGTCATAAGATGCTGAAACAATCAGGTATCAGGGATCAAAGAACAAAAATCAAAATCAATGGACAATTGGCTCCCAATATGATTGCTGAAGACAAATGGATACAGAGGCAAACAGAGTAGAAAAAAATGGATGGTGCCCAACTACCAAATGATTGAATGTCTGGAATCTCAAAGACTTGAAGATAAATGAGTCGCTATTCAGTGCAGAAAAAGCAAAGCCCACATGGAAGTAGCACACCAGCCTGTGTGATCAAGAGAGGCCAAAGGGAGCAGGTATTGAGCATAAAAGAACAAAAAGCACATCATTACAAATGAGGGGGAGAGCAGGGTGGAGACCTAAGGCCCACTGGTGGGTAATTGAATTGATCACCCCTTGACAGGGGAGTCATGGAGAGGAGACAGACCAGTTAAGGGGCAGCCGGGAAGTGGTGATGCATACAACTTTCCTCTACTTTCCTCCAGTTCCTGAAGCCTTCCTTCCCCCCAACTATCATGGTCCCAACTCTACCTTACAAATCCAGGTGGACTGGAAAAGGTATACCGGTAGACAGGGGAGCTGGAGATATGGGGAAACCAAGACTGATGAGCCCCTTTGGGCCAGTGGTGAGATTGGAGCTGCTGGATGGCTGGAGAGAAGGTGGGGTAGAGAGACAGAAACAGCTGCAAGGATATACATTTAAGCTCCCATTTAAAGGATGGGCATCAAAAGAGTGGGCTGGGGGAGAGGTCGGGCAGTGTAAGATATGACAGAACAATAATAATTTGTAAAGTATTGAGGGTTGGTGGGGAAGGGAGATCAAGGGAAGAGGGGAAAGGATGGAAAGTCGATATCAAGGATTCAAGGGAAAAGGCAGATGCTTGGAGAATGATAACATCAGCGGACAAGTGAAGGTGCTTGGCACAGTATGTCTATTTATGTACTGTAAAAAATGATGTATGAGCCGAGCCCCCAATAAAATGATTTTTAATTAAAAAAAAAGAATGTGATAAATTTTCTTGCAGTTTCTTTTGACTTCAGATGTGGAAAACAATTTCCAGTTTTCAATAAGCATGCAGTGCTTGGGTTTTGTATTGCTGTTTTTTAATTGTTGTTAACCCAGGGGAATTTTATTATGTATGTAACCGGCATTGAAATTATTTGTTTAGAATTTGCTTCTCAAGACTTGAAGATGCCCAATAAATGTTATTTCATGACCTGAATGACTTTCATAAAGTTTAAGATCTGAAACCAATTCCAAGGTACTGATCAGGAAAGCTAGTTTACCAAGGCTTCAGCAAAAGTGGTCTAGGAATATAGATGTATCAATAAAATGGAATGCTTTCAAACAAGATGTTCCTCTCTCAAGCTCTATAAAGTACTTATTTAAAACTAATGTAATTGTTAAGAAAAACACTGTGTTTCCTCCAAGTGACTCTGTTGTAGGGTTATGGATTCCATAAAATTCAAACATCAGATTTTGAGAGCCATGAGTACAATTAAAAAAAAAAAACACAGAATAGTCACTTCTCCAAAGTGGTGACTGCTACTGCTCATTTCAATTCTAATAGGGATTCTGCCAGACTTTCCCATGCAAATTTATCGTTTTCATCCTGTGAACCTTGTTCACCTATGTTTAAGTTAGGAATCATTTTAATATGAGTGTAGCTCACAAGATAAGATATGTGCTTGATGTCAATTTTTCTAGTGCTAGGGTGATTAATTTGTAATACAGGCCAATCAGGCAGGTGGCTTTTGCATTCCTTTTTCATCGGCATCCACTCTATCCTTCTATTTTTTCTCTATTTAATATAGAACCTTGAAATAACCATATACCTATTAAGGTTTGCCTATGTTTCAGTCAGAGAAATTAAAACTCACCTTATTTTGTTTGTCTGATGCTCATTTGGTATTGGATTGACAAGATTTAAGAATAAAATAGAGTTAGAAGAATAATTGCAAACTAAATATTGGGGCTGACCTTACCACAGAGATAATGAGGAAATGGATAAATATAATGATAGTGTTGTGAGCCAAAATACATTTAAATTTATTATAATATAGGTTTGTATGAGGCAGAGTTCAATCAGAAAAATAGCAAACTTAGGCAGATATTAGGTGGCTGGTTGTAAGATATCAGTTTATGCAATTCTAGGGTGCCATAGTTTTGCAGTGGTTCAGTAACAAAATGTTATTCAAAATCCCTTCTTTAAGCTCTTCCATTTCTCAAGACTTTCTTGATTGTACTCATGTGATAAAGTTAGGGTTACCTAAGTTAACCTACCTTTTGATTAACTTAAAACTCAGTTACTAAGAATTCTTTTTTTTTTTGTATCTTCAAAATTCTCCCATCTTTGACAGATAATATAAACAATGCCCATCATATCCTGCCCATATCACTGGTCCTGCCCATATCGCTGAGAGAGGGTTACACAGGGGATGTTCACCAGGGTGCAGGAATCATGGGGACCATTTTAGCATCTGTCTATCACCAAAGTCAGTTTTGTTCCAACACTGTTCTGTTCTTTACTCTAACTTGGGGCAAGGTGAAAGTAAGAGGAAAAATTTTTTATTCATTTTATGTAATAGTACTTTTGGGAAAGCATTGAAGTGAATAATACAGGTTAAAATTGGGTTTATAAAAGCAATAATCACCATGCATTATTATGTAATTGATTTTGTTCAACTAAATCAATGTGTAATAGAACCTAGATGGGATTAAGCTGGGAAAAGTACAGAGATTTTTTTGCAAGCACTAGAGATAATTGTAAGAAAATAGGATATAAATGATGAACTAACATTTTTGTACAATTTTAGGCCATGAAATCGGACAGATGGATTTGTTAAAGGACATGATCTTTTCTCGTTTGGCTGATATTCAAATACACAGATACTTTCCATGTGAATATTTCAAATAAGATGAGGCAGAAACATTAGGAGGACAGAGCAATGCTCATTTAGGATATGGGTGAGCTTTACTTTTGTCTTAAAGTCTAAGGTCAGCAGTTTCTGGCTATTTCCTATCTATCATGCCATTTACTTATCTCCAAATGGTGGATTAGCTATGAAGCTAAAGGAGCTTAAGTGCCAGGGTTCCTGATTTCCCTACCAGTGTGTTAGACACTCTATAGCTTTGCTCATATAGTGTTGTTGGTGTTGCTGTAAGATTGAATGGGTTCTGACTCGGGCTCCTTACGAACAACAGGACAAAGTGCTGTCTGGTCGTGAACGGTCCTTACAGTAGTTCCTATGTTTGAGTCCATTGTTGTAGTGACTGTGTCTATCTATTTTGTTGAGCGTCATCCTGTAGTGTCACCTATATTTGTAAAATTTAAATAAATCATTTTAATCTAATTGGTTAAAATGCTTCACTCTGACTTTCTCATTCTTTTGCTTCAATAGGGTGGCATTGGAGCAGCTAAGAGTATTTTTAAAATACACTATAGGGTAAGCTGAATTGTTGACACATTATTCTTTGATGTTTAATGTGATGTGTCTATGTAGTTCACAGTTGCATCTAGTCATAGTTACTGCAGGTCACCTGAGGGCCCTATAGCTTCTAGATTTACCCACTCTGCTAACTCGCTTAGCATTGTGACATAAAAAATTTAACAGCAAACGTACTATCAAGTGTCAAAGAATAAAATAACATCAAATATGTTTCAGTATATGAGGACATGAAGTGTTTTGAAGTTTTTTAGTTCATATATGAAAGAAAGACATAGTTCTCCAAATTTGACCATTCCAGACATTTATATAGACTTAGCAGTCCAAAATCCCAAATCTTTCAAGCTATTACTGAAAACACAAATTTTTATCAAACATTAAAAAGATTAAATTCTTTTTTTATATTTTGTGTAGAAATATTTTAAAAGCATTGTTATATCAAGAAATAATCAAAGAAACTGAGACCAAATAATGTAGAGAAAATCTTATAGTGATATGTTAACCAATATCTATTTTTGTTGTGATTTATTTCTCATTATAAATACATAGTTTTGCATTTTGTATTAATTGTTTTGTACTCTTTTGGTTAAGCTGGGTCCCCAAACTTTTATCAGGTTTAGTTTCATGAAATCTGTCTTCCATTCTCTTCTAGCTTATTGTCTGAAGCATCATCTTTAGGGTCTATAGTAGCCATTCTCTAATATATTGGGATAGTGAATGACAATGGGCAGCCATGGGCTCAAGCATCAGTACAGGAGGTTGTGTTTGGTTCTGTTGTGTATCGGGTCCCTGTGGGGCAGAACTGACTAGAGGGCACTTAACATCACGAGAATTATGTTTTCTCTTGTGACATGGAATTTCAAGCACGTTGCCACTACATCCTTCAGTTCTTCTCATGAACACAATGAGTGATTGCCTTGTTGTTGTTTTTGGTTTTTTGTGGCATCACTGCCCTCTGGTGGTGGTGGGAGCTACCCAGCCTTGCTTCTGGAGTGCTGCCATTGGATTTGACTCTGACTTTCTCATTCTTTTGCTTCAGTAGGGTGGCATTGGAGCAGCTAAGAGTATTTTTAAAATACACTATAGGGTAAGCTGAATTGTTGACACATTATTCTTTGATGTTTAATGTGATGTGTCTTTGTAGTTCACAGTTGCATCTAGTCATAGTTACTGCAGGTCACCCGAGAGCCCTATAGCTTCTAGATTTACCCACTCTGCCAAGCCAGTCCCACACTCAACCACTCAACCACTATGCCACCGGAGCTCAGCCGAGTGATTGCTTAATGTCCCTTAATTAAGAAATTAGAAGGGAAGAGTGGGAGAGAAATGTATGACTCAAAGAAGGAGTAAGTCTTTATGAGGATCAAATAGAGAAATAGTATTTCAGACCATCCTATCTGCTATATACTGTTGCTTAAAGGCCACTTAGACTATGGGTATGAGTTAGCTTTGAAGGAAACACCCTCCTGGGAGCCCAGGCAAAGGGAGGAAAGTCCAACCATTAAATGAAAACAGTATTTAGAAGATTTGACCCCAACAGTCTAGCCTGAAGAAAAGCAGTGTAGTTGGGAAGAGTCGAGGTCTAAGGTATAGGCAAAAGAAATGGTAAAGAATTTGAAGTCTGAAAGATGATAAAAGTCAGAAATTACCTTGTGAAAAGAAAGTCAAGGAACAAATTTCAGAAAAGTAAGACGTTGGAGATGAGCATGTGGTTTTATGGCCCTTTTATACTGCGGTAGTGGGTAGTGTATTGTAGAAATCAAAGTAGTCTGTGCTAAGTCAGGGGTAGATAAATCTTTTTTTCAGATCACCAGTTTTCTCCCTTCCATTTGGTAACCTAAGCTCCTTTACAAATATGTTTTAGGTGTGTACAAATCAAACATATACATGACTAAAAGAATTAGTTTTTTATCAGTGGAATTGAGATCCAATATTGTGGACTTGTACAATTTGAAGACTACCCTCCCAGAAATTCTAAAGGTGTTCATATATCAAATCAGGCAGTTCAATAGCTTTATATTTTGCCATTTATTTGGTTCCCAATGTATCACTGAGTTCATTTTAAGATGATCGAATTTAAAAGACAAAATCAACATAAGAAAAATTTTAAGATACATTTCTTTGTCTTCAGTAGAGTTACAGTTAAGAGAAGAGATTTGGGGTAGGATAATGGTCATCAGAAGCAATTAGACTGAAGGCTCAAAAAGATGTGTGAAGGGTTATAAAGTATCTAAAGTTGTAGATAATGCATATGGTATCAGCAACAAAATGTTGTTAGAAATGTGTATATTAAATGTATTTCAATCAGATTTTAAATAAAGTTGTTTATATATGATTGGACACTAGTAGAAAGGTGATGCTTTTAGCCTTGGCAAAATTATTTGTCTGAATTATTTTCACATATTTAATGGAAAGTAGAACATGTAAGTGATGAACTGAGAAGGATTTTAAACAATAACTTAAAAGAGTCACAAAGTTTCTCCTAGGTATTGATAGTAAAATGACAGAAGGAGCAAGTAAATTGAAAACAAAATATAATAATCTAGAAAATTCTGTTTAAAACTCTAAGGACACATGTCCTGGGATGTTAACCAAGAACATTTTTATAAAGCTTTATTAAAAATATTAATCTTGTGATTAGTAAATCTAACATCTTACCACAGCAGACAACCCATGAGCAAAGAATGAAGGGGACTGAGGTACAACAGAAAAAGAGAACACTTGCCTGCCCCTGATATTCAACAAGCAGAAAACAGGCCCAGGGAGCTACATGTATTGTCCTCTGAGAGAAGAAAAGAAAAAACTCCTAGAACAGTTCAGAGATGAACAGAACCATTGGAAGGAAGGAACAGGGAAGCTGAGCTGCTTTAAGTCTCACAGAGTAGCGTCTTCCTCTGTTGGGTTTCAAAAAAGTGGGGCCCAGATCTAAAGATGGAACTATAACCTCCACCATTTCTAAGATGCAAATATTTGCCAACAAGATTCTGGCGTGTGGAGCTGCTAGGGAAGTGCACTGAGGAATGGGGTAGCCTCTAAAAGCTGAGGAGGTGAGCTGCTATGCCCAGGAATCAGATAACCAAATCTCGCAAGGTGTAGGGAATGACCTTGCTACTAAGATGGACTAAGAAAATGGGATGATATGACGTGAATGGTTCAGAGTTGCTATTCCAATGGGCCTACAAAGTAAAGCTGAAACCCAGGGACAAGAGGAGTCTGCCTAGAAATAAGGAAGTCTGGTCAACACCCAGAGTTGTTGGGGTAGTGTGTTAGTCCAGATAGACTAAAGGAACAAATTTCATAGACACGCATATGGATATAAGGAAAGGGTTTATATACAAAAGGAATGTGACACTAAGAAGGCATCCCAATTCAGTCCAGTACAAAGTCATAAGTCCAATATTAACCCATATGCCAGAAATCAGTCTACAAAGTCTTCTTCTGACTCACGAAGTCACAGATCAGTGGGTGCAGAATCCCGGTGCTGGCAGGGGTCTCCCCATGGCTCCTCGCTTCCAGGGCTCAGGGTCCATCAACAGCATGCTGCTCCAGCTCAGAGGTCTGGCACCAACAGGGCAAATCTGTGTGGTCTCTCTGCCGGCTCCTCCAGCTTCTTGGATGCTGCCATCTTGTCTTTTCCGTGACTCATAGCCTCTCAGACTAACAGATTAACAGGCTAGATCCCACCCCTACATTTCAGTCATAAAATTAGCATAAGCACATGACTGCCACAGGTAGGAATAGTCAGTGCCCATCAGAAGAATCCCTTTCCAAGACTGAAAGCTCATAAGAGTTGACAAGTATACAGTCTGATATATTCAATGGAAGTGACCACTTGAATTCCTCCAATGAGTAAAAGTGGGAGAGATATAACAATGGAGAGATGAGGAGAACTTGACTGGAAGGCAAAGCATTCTGTTTTCTCAGAGAACAGAGCATTTCATTCTTTTCTGCTAAATTTTAGACAGGCCTGTTGCCTGCTATCAATTCACTGCCCCTCCCTCCCACTTTCTTCCATTTGTAAAAGGACCATCTACCTTGTACAGAGAACTTGTAATCTAGATTTTAAAGTTTCCCAACTAATGAGTAACTGTGCCCTCAAATAGAATAAAGTGAAAATTGGAGCTGGGTGTCAATTTCAGATTTGAAATGGAGTGATTATGACTTACCTGTGACAAAGGGTATAAACTTGTGGAGACCAAAAGGTGGAATTTCACAGATTGAATTGTATCTCTCCAAAATGTATGCCAACTTGACTATATCATGAATACCAGTAGTGAGTTCTTGTCACCCATTTTGTGTCTGGATGTAGTTACTCTCATTTTGTGTTATGTGTTGTTAAATCCCACACACCATATGTCAATGAACTTGGATTCAGGTGGATTGTGTCATGAGTCACAACCTTGACTGAGTTTCCACCGCTACTCAAGTCACAATCGGTCTGGACTCACATATTTTTTCTTTAAGAGCTAAAGTGAGAGGGCTGACTAGGGAAGGCTACCTGAGTACCAGCAGGATAGAAGAGGCAGGATCAAAGAACATTCTTTGGATATGGAGTCCTTGTGTGGAGAACCTTCGAGACTGAGGAGAATATTGATGCCAAGAACTTAAAGATCTCTGAAGTACCAGGAAGTGGAAACTGAAGAGACAAGGATCTTCCTTTACAGCATGGCAGAGAAACCCTTCCCCTAGTCTGGCGCTCTGAATTCAGACTGCTGTTCTTTTAACATGAGAGATGGCATCTTAGTTCTCAGACTGAGTTTGCTGACCCATGGAGCCTAGAGTTGAACACCTGAGTCACGGCTTATGATGGGATATATTGCTGATTGGGGTTTTAACAATGGTTTCATTGGCATACGAGTCACATATCATACAATTTAATCATTTAATCATCTCAAAAAGAGTTGGGCAATCGTTACCACAATCAATTTCAGAAACCCTTTGGGCTATAACTGGCAGATTATTTAAGGCTTTGAAATGTTGCTTGTGTAAGATAAAGACCAATAGACTACTATGTGGCTGAGAGGTCAATGAAAAGGAAAGTTTTATTTGTGGGTATAGCTAAGAAAAGGGTCTCTTGGTTGAAGAAATGTATCTTGAGTATTTCTGATTCTGAACTTTAAACCTTTTACCTTCCATAAACCCTCATAATCATAAGTATTGTCTGTGAGATTTGTGTGGATATTGCAATGGATTATTGAATCCAGCAGCTAAGTAGATAGAGGAAAGGATGGTTTGTATCAGAATTGGCAAAGAAGCATGGCCGGATCTTAAAGGAATCAGCCTGCGGCTTATATCAGCTGCTGCTCCCACACCACTATTACAAGCCTCTGTTTCATTCCTGGTCCATGTATGTCGCATCTAGCCACCACACATTTGTCAGTGGAGGCTTGTATGTGGCTGTGTTGCTGAAGAGCAAAGCTTCCAGACTAAGATGAACCAGGAAGAAACACGTAACTATCTACTTTCAAAAATCAGCAAAAGAAAACTGCATGGAGTCGGGCCAACTCTGCAACAGCTAACAATAACACCAACAAGACATAAGACCAGGCGCTATGAATACACAGAAGAAGAGCTTGCCTCTTTCAGGGAGTTCTGGGCAAACACTGTTACTAGAGCTAGACTTTAACAAAATATTCCAGAAGAAGAGGAAAATATGCCCTAAAGGACATAACAGAGAAAGATCATCAGGTGGTTTTTCAGAAGGTAAAATCATTATGAAGAGTATAGAAACACTGCAAAAAAAGCTTAAACGTTCTTTTGTAACAGCCGAAGCATGTTTGATGAGTCTTAAATAAAGAAGAAGCATTATTACACGCCTGGATTAAAAAGATTCCTCTTGTGAAAGAACAAGAAGAACTTTCAAGACAACAAACACAACACACTGATCAAGAGCAGATTCTCCCTTAGGGAGACCTGGTGGAGACAGAGTCTAACAACCCCTGTGGTTTTCCAAGATAAGAAAGCCAATCTTTCTACATGGGGTCTTTGGTGCCTTTGGTGGTTTCAAACTGCCAACCTTGCTGTGAGCAGTCCAAAGAGTAAACACTAGGTCACCAGGCTTCTTTCAAGACCACAATCCCTCAGAAGAAAGATCATTGAAAGATAAGCAGGAACCAAAGTTGTGGATTTAACTGTCTGAGCATCCATGGTGAGTCAGTTTGACTTTATTCTTCCAGGTTTCACTTGCATGTCATATTCCAACCCTAGAGTTTTTGATAGTTATATAGACAAGGCACAATCTATGTACTCAGTAATAGAACCCCCTCATATTCTTTTATGACAGCTATCATATTGATAATGGTGAGAAAGGCTCCCTGTTTCCCAATACTCGAGTATTTCTAACCTTCTCAGTACCCACAAATAGTTACGCCATGTATGATCATCAGATTAACTCCTAGTCATGCAATGTGTAATTAAAAATGTAAGTAAATAAAATGCAATAGTAGCTGGCTACATTAACACTTTTATATTTAGCTTAATAGCAACTGAATGAAAAGAGACATTTTTGTTTGTTTGTATGTAGCATAATTATAAGGATTGTTTCCTAGAATAACTTTAATAATTTATACCATCTGATGAAAGGCTCATGTAATATTTATTTTTGTATAAAAGTGGCTGTGTATAAAAGAGTTCCTGCTCTTAACTAACTTTCCAGGATTTGTGCTGGCTCTCCATTATATCCGGCTACTTGAAAGAGGAGTGTTCCTGTCATTATCACAGGGGTGATTCTGACCCATGATGAGCACATGTGCCGAGTAGAGTAATTCAGAGGGTGTTCCAAGACACAGCCTTAGCAGGAACAAGTAGTAGAACTTATTTGCCTTGAGATTCCATGAGGCAAGTTTGAACTAATGCACTCTAAGTTCCAAACAAGCACAGACATTTTCCCCGTATAGAGATATTCCTGAAAATAGATTGTTGCTTTATACTGTCAGCCAACTCTGACTTACAGAAAACCTCTATGAGGAAGCTGACCATCTCAGGAGCACAGGGTTTTCTAGACTATCATCCTCATGGGCACACATTGCCATGTCTTCTCTTGTATGAAGCAACTGGTGGGTTGAAAGACTGATTCTTCTGTTAGGTGCCAAGCTTACTATCTTATTACCAGGGATCCAAAAATAGACAATGGCCTTTTAAATTTATTTACCAGAGTCACTGGTCTTCTTTCCTGGAATGTAAATTACATATGGTCCTGAAGAAGCTACAGCTAGCCTCCCTGGTTCTTTTGATCTGCTGTGTGTTCTGTTTGCCCGACAAGTAGTAGAGTGACATTTTTGAAACAAAAAACATGCTGTGCTACCGTTTTGCTTAAATATTATCCATTCTTTTCCCATTACATTTGGGAAATCCATCCTCCTTAAAATTACAAATTCCTCAAAAAATAAATAAGTAAAAATTTGAAATTATGAATGCCTTTCTTCTGAGAATTATTTGGTTATTTTCTTTAAATTTACAATGTTTACTTTTGTCCAATAGTTTTGTCTTATAGCATTCATAGAGACAATTTTTTAGATATATTATTTTGATGTACTACATTTAAATTTTTCTTAAGAGTAAACAAATATTCCTAAAAGTAAACAAAAATATTTGGGGGATAAATCAGTATTATTCATTTTCTTGTGATAATCAATTTTCTATGTATTTTTTACAAGTTCTTTAATCTCCATTTTCCCCTATTACATGTCAGCTTCAGGTATTAATGCTAAATTTTCATTTAAAAAGTTATTTGAAATTGCCCTTTATTTTTAGGCTATAAAACAACTTATGTATTATCAGGACTATCCAGTGTTTGACTATTTGATAGAATTGCTCTGTGAGATTATCTGGAATGTGTGGTTGTTTGTAAGGTACATTCTTAATAAACTTCTATGAAAGTAGAGAAAATTAAACTCTTCTCTAGAGCACTCAGAGGGATCTGGGGAGTACTCTTAAAATTTTAAAGCATATTAGGTTTCAATGGTTATTTTCTCTTGATTTTTCTTATTCTCTACACAGAAGTACGTAAAAAATAATGCTACTAATATTCCACTTCATACATACAAACCAAATAAAGCATGTTGAAGCATGTCTTGGCCATCAGTGGGTGACTGAAAAGCAATTCTCTTAGAAGTGCACTTTTCTGAGTCTTGATAGGGTGCCCTTCAGAAGTTAAAAAGAAAGACCAATCAATATCATAGCTTCGGAAAAGATCCATGAGGCCAAGGCAGAGCCCAGCTCAGAAAAGAATGGGAACTCATTTTTCAAGGAGGGATTCCAAAGAGATAATCTACATAGATTTTCTCAAAAAAATATGGGGCAATCATGGAGGCTTACCTTGAAGAAGTTTTAAGAAAATGAAAAACTGTGCTAAGAAAAAGGCCAGAAATTTTACACTGAGTAATTTTTTTTTCCTCCATCACTGCTCTGTGCTTAAGGATAATATGGGCTCATCTGGGAAAATGTTGTTGGGAAACTACCCTCCAACCTCCTCCTAACCCTGATCTCTCCTCAGACTCTTTGACTCCCCCAAATCAAAGAACATTGAACACAACTTAAGTTTATTGAGGATGAAAAAAAACTATCAGTTTGACACGATATAAAAATTGTAAAATTCTGGAAGACAGAAATACTGACTTCACAATTAGTGACATAGCTAGAGCATATCTTGAGAAACAATAACTTCACATTTTGATATTTTTATTTAGTAAACATTTTAATGCTTTTTATAGCAATAATATTTGACTTATCTTCTACTTGTACTTGGCATATTTTGTTATATCCTCTTTCTTTGACCAAACTGCCTGGTGGTCTGTCTACTAAGCTAATTAAAATAAAAATAAAATAAAATAGTTTTTTTAATAGATAGTATTTTAATTTAGTAAATTATATTTAGTTTTCTGTTTTCTATTTGAATACATTTTCATTATTAATCTAATCACTTTATTCCTTTATTTTAAAAAATTGTGTTGTTCTTTCTTTAATCCTACAAATTGAACGTGTACTTAATTTGTTCTTTGATATTTAAATTTGATATTTATTGAATTTTTTTTAGTCTACTTGGCTTTTCCTCTGATTTTTCCTTAAATGTATCCTTAAATTATTAAAAAAGATTTAATAATCTTATATTTGTTGCTTTCTTATTAATCATATTTATTGATTATGACAATTTCATTTTCTTTTTTACTTCTAAGTTGTGTATGGTTGTTTTCCTTGGGTACCATTGAGTTCATTACAACTCACAGTGATCCTCCCTATAAACAGTAAAGCTAGAGACTAGTGCTCACATTATTTGTTTGTTCCTCAGCCACTGCTACAATTATTTCTATGTTTGAGGCCAATGTTGTAGCTTCTGTGTCAGTTCATTTCATTGAAATCTCCCTTTCTCTGGCCCTCTACTTTATTGGGAATAATAATATCCTTCTCCAAGAACTGACCCCTCCATATAAATATGTCCAACTTCCCTAAGATGGACTCTCACCATTCTCCCTTTGAAGGAGCACTCTGTCTGTAATTCTGACGCAGACTTGTTCATTCTTCTGATAGGTCTTGATATACTTCATACATAAATTGTCCATTTGTTATATTGTAATGGCTTCCATGTTCTCGCATACTGGAAGCCATGGCATTGGTATTTCGAATACCAACGAGGTCATCAAAGGTGGTCCTGTCTCAGCACAGCTATTTACAAAGATGGAGTAGGATGAAGGACTTAATAATCTACTTCTAAAAATATTTGCTAGTGAAAACTTTATTAATAGTTTATCGTTGCTGTTATCAGTTGCTGTCAAGTTAGTTCCAACTAATAGTACACTCATAGGAAATACCACCCGGCCATGTGCCATCCTTAAAATTGTTCTGATGCTTAAGCCCATTGTGGAAACCACTTTGTCAAATTATCTCGTCAAGGTTCTTCCTCTTTTTGCCATCCCTCACCTTTACAATGCACGATGGCCTTTGACAGAAACTGGTTTTCCTTGAGAGCAAGTGGAAATACATGAGGCTAATTTTGCCATCATTTTGTCTAAGGAGCAGTCTCCTTAGACATCTCTTCTTCCAAGAGAGATCTCTTTGTCTTTGGCAGTCCATCATACTTCCAATATTTTTCACCAGCATCTTAATTCAAATGCATTGATTCCTCTTTGAGATTTCTTATTCAGTGTTGTCCTTTCACATGTATATGAAGATATTGAACATATCATGGCTTGGGCCAGGCACACCTTAGTCCTCAAAATAAAAGCCTTACTTTTTAGTACTTTAAATGGGTCTTCTAAAGCATATTTACCTAAGGTAGTGCATCTTTTGACCTCTCGTCTTCTGCTTCTGTGAACATTGATTGTGGATCCAAGCAAGACGAAACACTTAACAGCATCTCCATTCTCCCCATTTTTCATGATGTCATCTATTGGTCCAGTTGAGTATCTCGATCTTTTTGACATTAAGTCCTAATCCCAACTGGGAGCTGCAATCAGCAAGTGATTCCAGTCGTCCTCACTTTCAGCAAGCCAAGTGTGTCCTCTGCATGGCACAGGTTGTTATGAAGTCTTCTTCTAATCCTGTTACTACGTTCTCCCTCCTATATTCAGCTTCTCTGATTATTTGCTCAGTATATGAATTGAGTAAGTATAGTGAAAGGATAAAACCCTGATTCACACTTTTCCAGATTTTAAACCATGTCGTATTCCCTTGTTCTGTTCTGACAACTGCTTCTTTATTCATGCACAGGGCTACATAAGCACAGTGAAGTGTTCTGGATTTACCATTCTTCTCAAGGCTATTCACAGTTTGTAATTGTCCAAACAACTGAGTACCTTGAATAGTGAATAAAACACAAGATCTGTGTGCCTATTTGACATCAGCCATGTCTTTTTCTACATCCTCTGCTGAATACACTCTGAATTTCTGACAGTTGCCTATGTACTACTGCAGTCATTGCTGGATGATTGTCAGCAAAATTTTACTTGCATGTGACATTACTGATATTTTCTATAATGTCTTTAAAATAGGTGCAAATATGGATCACTTCCATTCAGTTTACCAGGTAGCTGTCTTCCTGGTCAAATTTCCTGGCATAGATGAGTGAGTGCTTCCCGTGCTTCTTTTATTACCTTGTTGAAATATTTCATGTGGTATTCATTCCATAAATCCCTAGAGTCTCATTTTTCAATCATGCTTCAGCAATGCATGAGCATCTTCCATTGGATTTGTACCATAGGCAACTTCTTGCAATGGTTGGGTGTTAACAAATTTGTTATTTTTTATAACAACGATTCTTTGTATTCTTTCCATCTTTTTGATATTTCCTGCACAGTCAGTGTTTTGCCCATCCAATATTTAAATCTTGCAACTCAGGGCTTGGTGCTTTTCTTGCATACCTCCATGCTAGCATGTGCTCAGTATAATGTTCCTCTTTATAACTCAAAGTCTTTGCAGATTTCATTATAGTATTTTACTTTTACTTCGTGAGGTGTCCTTTGAAATTTGCTGTTCAGCTCTTTGATGCCATCATTTCTTCCATTTGCTTTAGCTGCTCTGTGTGAAAGCACACATTTCAGATTTACTCTGATTTTTCCTTCTTGCAGAGGGCTTACAAGGAGGAGATGAGTCAGTTAAGATACAGGGTAGGAGCTATGAAATATGCAACCTTCCTCTAATTCCCATGCTGCCTCACACCCACTATCATGACCCCAGTTCTACCACATAAATCCAGCTAGACCAGGAGATGTACAGTGAAGTTGGAAACATGGGAAACTTAGGATAGATGATCCCTCAAGACTAGTGATAGGAGTGGTAATACCAGAAGGGTGGAAGGATGGAGGAATAGAAAGGGAGAACCAACTTCAGGGATCTACACGTAGCCTCCTCTCTGGGGCATGGACAACAGGGAAGTGAGTGTTGGGACATATTGTACAGTGTACAGGATGAAAAAATAATTTGCAAATTACTAAGTGTTCAAGGGGAGGAGGGGGAGGAAGGGTAATATAGGGAGCTGATAACGGGGGCCTGGAGGGAGGGAGAATGTTTTGAGAGTGAGGATGGCAATGGTTGTGTGTGTGGTAGTCATGTGCTTATGTTAATTTTATAATTGAAATGTAGGAGTGGAGTCTGGCCTGTTAATCAGGAGAAAGCCATTGAGTAGCTGATGAGGCCTCTGTGTGGGCATGGCTTTCACCTGAGACTCCTGAGAAATCTCGTGGAATTTCCCTCGTGAAGACGAGAAGCTGTCTTCCCCAGTTGTTGGGAGTTAGTTTCAGAGATGATTAACCACAGGCAACACAAGATGCAGCCTCTGAGAAGCTGGAGGAGCCAGCAGAGAGACCACACGGCTTTGCCTGATGAAGACAGACCTCTGAAGCTGGAGTGGCATGCTGTTGATGGACCTGAGTCCTGGAAGCGAGGAGCCACGGGGAGACCCCTGCCAGCACCAGAATTCTGCACCCACTGACCTGTGACTTCCTGAGTCGGAAGCAGACTTTATAGACTGACTTCGGGCATATGGGTTAATATTGGACTTATGACTTTGCACTGGACTGGATTGGGATGCCTTCTTAGTGTCACATTTCTTTTGTAGATAAACCCTTTCCTTATACCTATATGCGTGTGTCTGAAATTTGTTCCTCTAGTCTATCCAGACTAACTCAGTGTGTAAAAGTGGCCTGCATACAACTGATGTTGTTAGGGATTGTGATGGAAGTTGCATGGGCCCCAATAAAATGATTCATAAAAAAAGTGGGGAGAGGGTGAGGGGGAAGGTTTTTTTTTTTTCTTTTTAAAAGAGGAGCTTGTACCAAGAGCTCAAGTGGAAAATCTTTGGAAATGTATGTGGCAACATGTGTGCAAATGTGCTTGATACAAATGATGTACTGAATGTTGTAGTAGCTGTAAGAGTCCCCAATAAAATTAAAAAAGAAAGAAAGAAAATGTCAGTTGAATTATTTTTAAATCAGTAAATTGGAATGTACTATAATCATATGACTAAAATATCTATTAGAAATATTGAGTCACTGGGTTATAATAAGATAATCTTCTGGTTCAAAAAAATCTTAATGTGGAAGAGTCCATTATACCTTGGCAAGTGTTTGTGTGTACATGTGTTTCTGTGCACATTTTATATTTTGAAAGCACCATGAGTTGCCCTTCATTTTTTGTCTAAACAACTTTAATTACTTGAAAGCCAGTGTATTTTTACACAACCTCCTTCCACCATTGCTCATTCTGCTGCCACACACTTACAAACAATCCTACACTATCTAGCTCTGGTAGGCATGCAGCAAATATTAGCTGAATTAATTAATACATGAATAACTCAGATGCAGGAGCCTTTTAAAAGTTAATTATATTTATTAAATCATGTGAACCTATTATTTCACACATCTGTAAAGTTTTAGATATATACAAACCATTTATCTTGCTGGTTTGGGCAGAAGCTTGTGCAATTGTTTTAATGCATGCGGTGTTTGTGTAATGATTTCTTCCGCTAACATCTTCCAAGGTCACATAGCTAGGAAGCGGCCACGTACAAACTCAAGTTTGTTAAACTGCACTGCTTAGGTTTTTAACCTGATCATAGCCACATAACTTTGGGGTGGGACGGGAAGAAATTACATGATTGCCCTAGTTTCTCAACAAATGCATTCCCTTCCCACTTGGCATATGATCCAGGGTCCAGTCCCAATCCAATTATTTTGACTAGCATAATTGCTTTTTCCAAGGAACACTAGAAATTTGAAATAATGTTGATTTATTGGCTCCTTAGGAAAGCAGTGGTACTTCTGGCTTGCCAGTGCAGCCCCCTGTCATGCTTTTCACCAGCTTTAGAGGTTCTGATTTTTGTTTCCAGAAAGGAATAAGAGGTTTTAACTTTTAATTTGGATCATTAATTTTGCTAAGTCATTTGGACAGCAGGGTACTTAAAGCCTCCTCAGCAATTTGAATGAAAGACTTGGAACGTGCCTCAGTTGAATGCTTCTTATTCTGAAGCTGAAGGCTTCCATTAGAAACAGACTATAATACCCATGGAAGATTTATGAGCATATAATTTAACCAGAAATGACAAATTGGATAATATGTGAAGCTTTCACAAATGTATAGGTTAGAAGACAACCATTTGCAAAGCGCCATGAAGACTATTCTCAATTTAACAGAAATGGAGCTAAAGTATCGGTTATAATATTCAGGTTGGGTACTTCTACCAACCAGTTGGCAAGATGAAAAGTTAAAAAAATTTAAAAAGCAATGAGTGAAAATAACTGTTGGAACCACTTAAGAACATAGTTAAGAGTGTTTATATTAAAAATAAATATTATTTATTATTCAAAACATTTAAAAATCCAAAGTACCAGAAGAAAATGATCTAATTAATAGCATCTTAGTATTATAATCTCCTACAACTTCTTTAACAAATATTGAGGCAGAATAAACTCCATGACAATGAGTCAGAGATATATAGTCATAGACATGAAGATGTCTGCCAAGTTTACTTTAAATGCTGGCGTCCATAGTCATGTTCATATTCTTATCAGTCTGGACTTCTGTGATGTTTTGACTCCAACATTCAAAGAACTGAAAAGGTGGTGGAAAAGGATAAGAGAACCCTACGTGAATAAATAAGACAGTTTAAGATAAGGACAACTTCCAAAAAACTAAGGACAACATTCATTCAACCTACAGTAGGAAACACGAACAGACTTATGATAGTTAAAGATATTAAATAAGTATGGAAAACTCCTATGAAGGAAAACTTAGCCCTGGTGGGTGAAGTGATAATTTCTAGCAAATAGTTCTAAAAGAATTAGTGTAAGTTTTCCCAAACTCTTCCAACAATTAAAAATAAAAGGTCATTTTACAACATGAGACCACAGTTACTCTGGCTCTATTCCTCTATAAAACTAAAATACGCATCACAAAGACAAAAGTCTCTGACACTTGATCATGGGCAGGATCTGTTGAACAGATGTTGTTTAGATATCATAAAAGTAGACCATTCAAATATGAACTCATATATATCAAAGTAACAATACTACATATAGATTACATATTCTGATATTTTTTATAAATGGCACATTGGGGACATTTTATAATTCAGGAGTCAGTAATGTTGAATTTTTAATCAATAGTACCACATTGGCTTTGGGAGAACCACTTTTTTTGACATTTTGTGACAAATTACGGATATGACTGTGAGTAAGTTTATGACTGCATTGTTCTTCATATTTTGAAAAGTATCTGTGATGATGAAATGTATATGAACAGTAATGTATGACTATTTCAACACTTACTACCATTTCCTTTTTTGGCATTTTGTAATTTATTTATTTAACCAATCTCCTTTGTAGAAACTAGGTTGATTATAATTTTCACTCATGTTGTCCTGAGCACTCATTCTTTCAGCTCATTTTGAAGCTATTCTCCTTTAAAATAAATCCCTATAATTGACCCGTTCTGTCCGAAACATGTGTACATTGTAACACTTTTGGTGTATATCCTCCAGGGTAGTTAGAGCTGTAGTTGCCCCTAAACCATGCCACATAGCTAATTTGATAGACTCGTAAATAGTCTTTGGTGTTTTTAAGTCACAGTCTGATGTAGACTGAACAATTAGTCGCATTTTTTTCTCTCCTGCTCTAGGAATGGTGCATAAATTCCTTTAGTCGTGCTTCTTAATCTTCTATGCTACGAAAGCATTCCTCTCCAGAGTCAAGAGATCTAATAATGATCGCCAGTCACGTTCATTCCAGGTTTGTCTGCTGTGTTTCACGTGGAGTGCAGTCTGGCCTTGTCATCTTTAGAATTCCCCACATTGTCTCCTTCCGGCCGCTCTGTCTAGCTGCACCACAGTACTCATGTGTTTATGAATTTGGCAGACATGCGCTAGCTTTTGCCTGCTGCCGGGATACCAACATTTTTTTTTTTTTTTTACAATCAGGGATCTTCTACTGTGAAAGCAACATTGTCAGATATTTAAAGGCCAGATCGGGGTTTTGGCCACCTGCCTATGTGCTATGCTGATATCAACAAGAAACACTGGTATGTCTCACGAAGTACATTTTGGACCCAAATACATTTTTTTCCCTTTCTCATGTAATATTTATCGGTACAAAAGAAGTTAAGAAATCAAACTTAAGATCTGCAGTTAATCGCTTAAAAACCTCTTGTAAGATTTCTTTCCATGGCTAATAACATCTGATAAAGTTCTGATGATACTGCAAGTTGCAATTTTTGGACTTGAACATTTTCTGTCTGTGAGGTTTCTGTTTCAACAGCTGAGGGCATTAGCAAAGTTCAAATTAGAGGATTTTAACCAGTGCTTAGGGGGCTCAGACCTGCTCTCTGCTTTCCATTTACATCTTTTATTTCGTTTCCATTCACTTTTGTATTTCCAATCACTTTGGCTGCTCATATATTCCATTCCATATAATTTGAAGTAGCAGAAAATGACCTTTTGGGAGTTGGCAGGGGCGGGGGTTGGTTCTAACTAGTAGAATCTGAAAGACAGACACATTTACAAACACATCAATGGAAATATATATGGAGACTATCAGATCAAATCACTCTAAGTTCTTATGTTAAAGCACAGAGAAAACATTCCGAACAGCTGATGGCTGACACCAACATTTTTGGATACAAAGTAATGTTTGAATTCTTATTGCTCTGCAGTTAAAGTGAAATAAAGATGTCTACCAACTTTCTAGATGGGAAGACCCATTTGTCTAACTATTCCGTCTTCATCCCAATCCCTATCCATAAATTGCAGAATGAAGCAAATTTACTTTAAAAATTGAAGTGAATTCAATTTTATTTGTGTTTGCTTTAGAAGACTTCATGGAATTTTATTGAATCAGTTAGGGGAAGCTAACATTTTTAAAGCTTTAATCGAGTGTGGGCAGAGCATTGTGTTTACGAGCACTTTCTAGAACTGGGCAGCCCTTGCCTGCAATTCTTTCACCTACTTACTGGTACTTTGCCTAAGTTCCTTGGCATCTTAAGCCTCAATTTCTTGATACTGTACATATATTTAAGCAGGTATATGAATACTAAGCTTATACTTATAATGATTAAATGAGACAACTATTGAATGATCTCAAATGTAAAATATCCTAGCCACATAATGGCTCTCCAAGAATGGTAATTGCCTTCTTGGTATGCCAGTCTTTAAGGGAGACCTGTTGAATGGTGGAATGCAAAGTGTTGTCTATGAAATTAGCACTCAAGATACATTTACAACATTTTCCCCAAGTGGTACAGAATATGAGCCAAAAACAGATGAACAAAAAATATTCTTTTTTTCTACTCGAAATTTTCCATTATGGTAGTTTGGGGCAAGGTATATGTAGCAATTCCAGGAAGATATTTAATGATGAGTCCTGATCTTCTATAACTGTCAAACTTCCCAAGGCAGCAAGGACTATAATAACCTCCTCTAGGTTAATCATTACCCCAACTTTATTTCTTAATTACTTTTCTGTTAGATCCATCAATATTTCTCAGAGTACATCCCACTCACAAAATTGGCCACGCGTGCATCACAGCTCACGGGTCCTCTGTAAGACAGAGTAAAATGGCCCCTGTGGGTTTCAAGGTTGCAGACATTTATGAAAGCAGAATGCCTCATCTTTCTTTGGGGAAGCAGTGGGGGCTTTCTAAGTGCTCACACTGCAGTTAGCAGGCCCCTGGGACCCAGGACCCTACCACTTCCCCAGAGCTCCTTCCAAGTTCATGCCTATGTGGACTAATGGAGACTCTGCAGGACAAAGGAGAACTTGCCCTGTGAGTTTCTGAGGACTCTTTACAGAAGTAGAAACCTCCACCATTCTGGCTGGCGGCTTCACACTGCTGATCATGGATACAGGTATAACCCAACTCATCACCATGACATCACTAATCCCAAAGAAGACTCCTCAGTGCTGGACTTTCATTTTGATATCAGTGTTAATGAAGACTCCAAGAGTTTTGTCAAGTGCAATAGCCATCTGTTTGTGAAGCCAGTGCTTAGAGGCTTTGGAGGCTTTGGAAGTTGAATATTTTCTCCAAGACAACTTGAGTCTCAGAGTCAGACACACTACCATGGAATTATTTTTGACTCATAGTCACTAGAAGCAAACTAGAATAACCCCTATACGCATTTCTTTACAGGAGCAGAAACTGTCATTTTCAGTGGAGTTGCTGGTGTGTTCAGACTGATGACTTTGTGGTTAGTGCCCCACATGTTACCCACTCCAGCACCCAGGCCTCCCATCGAGTGACTAGACAATTTAATCTCCTTCCTGAGTATATGTCTTCCTAAAGACTTAGAGAAAAAAGACAAATAAATGTCTACTCTTTAATTATCTTTAATTTTGGGTGGAACTCTCCTTGCTTTCTCTCATCTAATTTTCACATGTCTGAAGCTCACCTGATCTTTTCTTTTGATTTTAAGAGAGAACTGGTTTGAATAACTTTGCCAACGTCTTGTCTAATAAGTGTCTGAGTCACAATTAGAACTAGAATGGTTAAAATGCAAAGTGCATGAATAGTCTAAGAATATTAGGTTACTATTGTGTTCTTCCCTCAAGATATGAAAAATCTCATAGGGTGAGGATGTGTCGATCACTCTCAGAGCTCTTCACCATGCATCCTCCCAGTGTTATTACTGCTATTGTTAACACAGAGCTTGAGCTTTCCCTGGTGCCATGATGAATAATCCACATCCTTTTCACACTTCCATCACAACACACAAGGGAGGAGAACTGAGCTCTTCAGTCCACCTCCTGGTATTCTTCTTCATGGATAATTCTTTAAGTCTCATGTTCCAATCAATTTTCAAGGGACAATGCTTGGTTTTAAAATACCAAAGAGATTTAAACCTCAAGGGAAGTTTGCCATAACAAATTCTTCATTTAATGACACAGTACCTAGGTTCCCAAACTTATTTGGCCAACTTCTTTTTTTTTTTCCAGAAAAAAAAAATTACTCAGCATTCCCCTGGCATTTAAAAACCTTTATTCTTTGTTGTTGTTGTTGTTGTTTTTGGGGCATCACTGCTCTCCGGTGGTGGGAGTAGGAGGCCCAGCCCCACTGCTGGAATTGAACCTCCGTCCCAGTGGGCCGCAGTCCCGTGCACAACCACTATGCCACCGGGTCTCAGCCCGCAAGTATCTACTTTATCAGTCTTCCCTCCTCACCCCACCCCCATCATTCCATAGCTCTCCAAGACTGCTGTTGTCCACTTTGGAAAACATTGAATCATCACATATTGTGTGACAACTTAAATGTGAAGATTTCCTAGTCAATTAAAGAACAATAACAAACATTTCCTCACTCTGAGGTCTTCTACCATGTTCATTAACTTCCCAGTGGTGAAAGGACAAAGTTCTAATTTGTTTCTCTACTACGTGACCCAGGAAGGTCAGAGGTCAGGAAAATCCTCAACAAGAATGACTGACAGAGTAGCTATACAATGGTTCCAACAGAACAATTTTGAAGGATGGTGTGGCACGGGCAAGCTTTTGTTCACAAGGTTGCTGCGACTTGGAATGGACTTCATAGCATCCAATATTGTCCTCTGACCTAAGCTCCTTTTCTTAGTTAAATGTTTATCTACACCATTCTAGCAAAACTTAATTCCATGTTGTAAATATTTGTTCTTTTTAAAAATAAAATGGTTTCTATTTTCTTTCTTGCCCATAATGCCAAACATTTCACTGACCCTGCCAATAAAATCAACTCCTACTCATCTGAATGACAAGTGACACCATCTGTGTCTATCGCTTACATAGCTGAATTGAGAACAGAAGCCACCTGTGTCAACTTGACTTTGCTATTCAGTCCGGGGAAATTATTGCCCACATACCAATAAAAACTTCCTAGCTTGCTTCAGAATATTCCTGCAAATGAATTTATTTGAATAAATAGTTTGCTCATCTGTCAACTGAGCAAAGAGTTCTCACAGGACAATGGATTGCTCAAAAGAAGAAAAAGCTTGTTTGCCAAGCAATCAATTGACTTATCAAGATTCATTCAAGACACTTACTGTGCCCACCAATACCAAATGATTGTGGCAAACCACTTGAGCTTGTAAATGCCCCTAACTCTTTTCCTCTTGTGAAATGTGATCAATAGTTGCTTAAAGTCGTCTTTTGGATTAGAAGGGATCTTCTGTTTAAGTATTTCTAAAATCTGAACACAGGCATGCGCTTCCTGTTAGGCCTGGCAGTGCTGTTGGGAAAGGGCTGGACTATTAGCTACAAGGTCAGCTTGTTCAAAATCACTAGCCACCCAAAGGACAAAAATGAGGCCATCTACCTACTATTATAAAGGCTTATAGCTCTGGACATTCTGTGTAGGATTGTTACCCATCATAAACAACTAGCTGGCAATTTTGGGTAGGGTTTTTGGTTAATATCAGAAAAGGCTCAAAGACTTTTCAATGCCTAAAAGCTGTGAATGCAGTATGTGAAGGTGATTTGGGGTTAGTTCAGTCATTTCAAAGTGAGGGTAATATTTATGTTAAACATTAAAGGGTGCACATATTGTAATTGTTAATCAGACTCTCATTTTATAGATTGCTTATATTTCAATGGTTTTATTACACTTTGCTTATTTGATAGATTATTCTCGTGTTCATTTACGTATACAACTGACCACACCATCTTGCATTTTTGGAGTTATTTCATATACAATCAGTAGAAAACTTTGTTCCATTTCATTTGAAATAAAACTAATAGCCAGGTTGAAAACTGAATGCCAGATCTGCAACTGATGAGTTATATGTCCTACGTTAACTGCCTTAATTTTTCTAAAGTTTCTTGATTATCTCTTTTTTCTTGATTATCAAATATTAAGATCAACAGCTTCAGAATAGTCTAATTATAAAGATGACATGGCCCATGACACATAAATTACTTAACACAATGTTTACTTAGCAAAATTAGACCACCAGTTTATTTTCCTTGACCTGATTTTTTTAAAATTGTTTATTCAGCTTCTAGCAGAAGGTATCATTTAATTACAACATATCTCTTTCTCCACATTAAGCATATAATGAACGTAACTCATATGACTTAACTACAAAAGAACTGTAGAGTTTTAAAGCTGAAAAAATATTAGTTTAGATATTCTTCTATAAACAAAAAACCAATTAAAATTTATCTTGAAGCGTAGCCTGGATTAATTGGCATTTCCAGAATGAAATTCACATACGGAAATACATACGTGTGTTTATTACATATATTGTTGTTGTCAGGTGCTATGGAGTTGGTTCTGATCATGGCAACAATAGACTGAAACATCACCTGGTCCACATGCACAAGCCTTTCTATGTCTGAGCTCACTTTTCCAGGCACTGTATCAATTCTTCTTGCTTCAACCTTCTTCCTTGTTGTTGAACCTCGACCAAATATGCTGTTATTTTCCAGATGCTGGTTCTTTTGGATAACCTGTCCCAAAGAAAGCAAAGTCTTGTGCATGCTCCTAAGGAGCATCCTACCTGTACTTCCAAGTCAGATTTCTTTGTCATTGGGAGTTCCATGGTATATCGTATAGTCTTTGCCAAAACCATAATTCAAAGGCACAATTCTGCAGTCTTCCGTATTCATTGTCTGGTCTTCACAGGTATGCAAGGGCGTTGAACATGTCATGGTTTAAGTCTGCTGCACCTTAGTCCTCAAAGTGACATCTTCCCTTTTGAACATGACAAAGATATTTTGCAGGATATATGCCCAGTGTAGTACTTATTCTTTTACTGCTCCTTCTATGAGTGTTGATTGTGGATCCAAGTGAAATGAAATCTGTGATAACCTCAATCTTTTCTTTGTTTACCTTGATGTTACTTATTGGTTCAGCTGTAAGGGTTATTTTTTTATGTTGAGGTGTAATCCATATTGAACACTGTAGTCTTTCATCTTTAGCAATTAGTTCTTCAATTGTGCTTCAATTTGGATAAGCAAAATTCTGTCTACTGCATATCCCAGGTTGTTCATCAGACTTCCTCCAATCCCAATGCTGTGTTCTATTTCATCTAGTCCAGCATCCCAATTATTTAATTAACATACCATTTGAATAAGTATCAACAAAGACACAATTCTGACAAACACCGTCCCCTATTTGAAACCGGGTGCATACCCTTGATCTGTTCTAAACACTACCTTTGGTCTCTGTACAGATTCATCCTGAACAGAATTCTCTTCTAGAAATCCTATTATTTGCCATGTTATACATAATTTTTTATGGTTCACATAGTCAAATGCTTTCATGTAGTCAATGAGACATAAGACAACATTATTCTGCCATTACCCTGTGTTTTCAACTAGCATCCACAGACATCAGCACTGATAGGCCTTATTCTGTGTCTTCTTTGTAATCCAGTTTTAATTTCTTGTGGTTTTCTATAATGTACTGCTACAGCCATGCTTGAATTATCTTCAGCAAAATTTTACTTGCATTTGATATTAGTGGTTCAATAGTTTCTGCTTTCAGTTGGATAGGCTGCCTTTAGAATTGGTACTACTGTGGAACGTGTTCAGTCACTTGGTCAGCTAACTGTCTTTCAAATTTCATGACATAAACTAGCAAATGCTTGCATTATGGCCATCCCTGTTTTGAAACACTACAATTGCCATTCTGTTCATTCCTATAGAGCCCTGTTGCTTTCTAATGTCTTCAGTGCATCTTGGACTTCTCTCTTCAGTGTTCTTCATTGTAGATCATAGGCAGCCTCCTAAATGGTTGAATGTCAATTGATTTCTTTTGATACAGTAACTATTTTTCAAATGTCCATTTGCTGATTTTTCAATAGTTTGTCCAAAAAATTTGTCAATATTGCACCTGAAGGCTAGAATTTCTTTTCCTTTGATTCTTTCAGCTTTAGAAATAGAAGCATGCTCATCCCTACTCATCGTTGACCTTCAGATCTTTGCAAATGTTTTTCTGATGCTTTACTTTGTCTTCTTGGGTTCTTGTTCAGCTCTTCATACTTTTGTTGTCAGGAAATAGGGTGTAGCCAAAGACAGGGACCAGGTTAACTTGAGTAAATCTAAGTTTATTGTGAAATCTGAGATGAAGAAAATAGTAGTCTTCGCTACCTCCAACCTGTTTCAAAAATCCAATGAAACAGGTGACCAATTACCCACCAGTGGGCCTTGTGTCCCCACCCTGCTCTCCCCCTCATTTGTAATGATGTGATTCTTGTTCTTTGGTGCTCGATATCAGCTCCCTTCGGCCCCTCTTGATCACGCATGTTGGTGTGCTTCTTCCTTGTTGACTTTGCTGTTTCTGCGCTGAATGGTGACTCAATTATCTTCAAGTCTTTGAGGCTCCAGGCATTCAATCATTTGGTAACTGTGCACCATTGTTTCTTCTACTCTGTTTGCCTCTCTATCCATTTGTCTTCAGTGATATCGGAAGTTAGTTGGTCCATTGATTTTGATTTTTGTTCTTTGATACCCGATTGTTTCAGCACCTCATGATCACACAGGCAAGTGAGCTTTTTTTTTTTTTGGTGGGTTTTGTTGCTCATGAGCTAGATAGCTGCTTGTTTATGCTCAAGCCTTTAAGACCCTGGATGCTATATTTTTGATAGCTGGGCACCATCAGATTTCTTCACCACTCTTGCTCATGCTCCCACATGTCTTCAGTGGGCATGTTGGGGATGTGTGCACACAGTGAAATATGCACCCCCCCCCATTTGATGTCTATTGCCTTGAACTTTCACCACTTTCATCACCATGTGACCACCTTTACAGAGTAGTCACAGGAAGGAGACAGACCAGTCAGGGTGCAGCCAGGCAGTGATGATGCATACAAGTTTCCTCTAGTTCCTGAAGCCTTCCTCCACCAACCATCATGGTCTCAACTCTACCTTACAAATCCAGATGGACTGGAGAAGGTACACTAGTATAGAGGGGAGCTGGAGATATGGGGAAACTAGGATGGATGAGCCCCTTCGGGCCAATGATTAGATTGGAGATGCTGGAAGGGTAGAGAGAAAGTGGGGTAGAGAGATGCGGAACCAACTGCAAGGATATGCACATAAGCTCCTATTTGAAGGCATCAGGGGAGTGGGTTGGGGGAGAAGTTAGGCAGTGTAGGATATGACAGAACAATAACAATGTATAAAGTATTGAGGGTTGGTGGGGAGGAGAGAGCAGGGGAAGAGGGTAAGGGCTGGAAAAGCCAATACTAGGGGCTCAATGGAAAAGACGGACGATTGGAGATTGACAATAGAAGTGGACATGTGAGGGTGCTTGACACAGTATGTTTATTTATGTATTGTGAAAAACGATGTATGATCCCTCAATAAAATGATTTAAAAACAAACAAAAAAATCCAGTGAAAATCAAACAAATGTATACCTTAAGGTATGTGACCCTAATGTATGCGACAGAAGTAGATTTTTTCAGTGATCACAGGAAGAGATTAGTAGGTTTCTAAGAAGGGAGGTTTTGCAATAGTCATTAGTAAATTAACTATACCTATATTCCTCCAGGGACAATGTTAGGCTACAGTCCCTGAAGCCTTATATGCCGTTGTTCCTCTAAATTGGGTGGCTGCTTTCCTGCCTAGCTTTTGATCTTCATAACATTGCTTTACAAATTCCTGACTTAGAACCTCCATACTGATTGGACTTAAATGGAATCTTTACTGCAAGGGAGGGGTTATTATATTTTGGACTTGTTACACACTAATTCTTAAGTTAGTTTTGTTTCTAGTATTTTTTAAATAGTAAGCTAACTTTTCACCCCAAGTATCAATTTCTCCATTCCACATTATTTCTTTTGGGTTCAAAAGCAAGGTTCAGAGTGTTTTTTGGCATCCATTTTGGTCTCTTTTTTCTTTCTTGTTTTTTAATTGACCATTTGGTTTATTCATTTGTGATATCCTTGATGTCATTCTACAGTTTTCTAGTCTTGGTCATTAGAGTTCAATGTATCAACTCTATTCCTGGAATGGTCTCTCAATTCAGGTGGGATACACTTAAAATCATATCCTGGCTCTCATGCATTTGTTTTAATTATTTCTGGCTTCAACTTGAATTTGCATATGAGTAAATGTTGTTCTGTTCCTTAGTTGGCCCCATAACCTGGTTTGACTAATGTTGAGCTTCTCCATCATTTCTTTCCACAGATATAGTCAATGTGATTTATATGTATTGCATCTGGTGAGACCAACATGATAGTTGCTGTTTATGTTGTGTGCCTACAAATGAGTGCTAGTCAAATTATGTTCCTATAGCAGAACATGGACTGCTGCTATGTCTTAGGTTTGCACTGTTATTTTTTAAAGAAGTAGATCACCAAAGCCTCCTTCCTAGTCTTAGTCTGGACACTTCACAAAATTTCTCTACTATGGGAGACACAAGTGGTATTTAAAATACTGCTGGTTTCCCGCTCACAGGAGCAAAGGCTGGGCCTCCTACTCCCACCACCAGGGCAGTGATGCCTAAAAATAAATAAATAAATAAATAAATAAATAAATAAATAAATAAATAAATAAAACACTGCTGGCCTAGCTTCCAAAATTACAGAAACACACTTGCTATCAAAGCACAACATAAGCACAGGGGTGCATGTAAATAGGTGATAGATACTCACAGACATTGAATCAATGCTGACCTATGGCTGTGGATCATCTACATTACATGAGATTTTTTTAACTATAAATTCTTGTAAGGGAACATGTAGATTGTATATTAAAAGCCCTGCCTTTCAAAAAATAATTTCTTTCCCTGAAATGTCAGTATTTTCAGTTTTCACAGAGACCTTCACCCCCAGTACCCATTGTGTATTCTATTTTCTATTGGTTTTTGTCTCTTCCTGTCTCTTTTCTCTGCTTCTTTCTGAGAAATATTTTTGTTAGAAGATGATTTGATTTTCTACCTAAGCTCCTGCCTTTTCATTAAATTGTTCCCACAAGTATTAATAGTCAGTAATCACTTCCAAAGAACTATTGACCATTGTTTTAAATTAGCTTGGAGTGATGGTTGCCTGTCATAGCATTGTTGGTACATAGCTGAATGTCTCTTTACTGGTGACCAGGGATAAACACTCAGAAATAGGATTGAAAAATGTGTAACTGTTTTTGCTGAATCCTAATCCTTATGAAGTAACAAGACCTCCATGTTCGGCTACTTGCCTTTGATGTAGTCAAGAAAACCAAGAAGAAAGTCCAGGTCACTGAGGTTAATTGTTTTTGCCACCATGCTGGGATACATAGATTTTGCTTTACAGCAATCCACTTCATTTTTCTTTTACCAAAAATTCACAAACTGTAAGAGAACTCCATGATCATGCCATGTTAGCCATTGTCTCCTACAAGTCTGAGATTCCTTTTATCCATGGTGACAGAATGGAGTTTCAAGACCAAGGATGTTTTGTTTTTGTCTTCTATATCTCTTTTAAGACTTTCACTGAAAAAATAATTCTAAAAAACCCCTATCAAAATCTGTTTTTTATAGGGTTAGGGTTAAGAAAAGAGTAACAATAAAAAGAAATCTATTTTTCAATTATCTTCTGCAAAATCACTTCCCTCCCATATAGTAATTCATTCAAAGTATTCAAGTTAAAAAGTACCCAAACAATGGAAGAAAACATCAAAGCTTAAAGTCCCTAAAACCATTTGGGAAAATGGCTTCCTGAAAATTTAGTGAAATGAGTTTGAAAGAAGTTAGTTGTTGTTCTTTTTCTAACATTTTTTTTTAAAAAGCAACTAAAGTTTAAACAGATGAACATACACTTTTCTACTTAGAAAAAGTAATTCTAAAATCTACTTAGAAAAATAATTACGCTTGTTACTTATGGAGATTCAGAATAGTATTTTTAAATCTATGTAATATTTTTAAAATGAACAATTATATATAAATATTCATTTAGTAAGTACCTAGGACAGCTAAAAAAGAATACTGTCCTGACTGAGATTAGGAGCTGGGAAATTATGTATTTAAGTAATTAAAAGTATCATCCATTCGTTTGAGCTTTCTATAGTTTCCCTGTTAATTGATGTTGTTCTTTTGTATAGAGTGAAGTTTTTGTTTCAAATAAAAATAAAACAAAACTATTATCTCCAAAGTTGAAATAAAGCTTCTGCTTTTATGCTTTACATACAATCGTCACAAGCAAATCAACACACTCTAAATGGCTCACAAGTGGATTCCTTATTTTTAGCACATGGCTTGAAATAATAATTTGAAAACAACCAAAAAAGGCAAATTTGATTCCTGAAATCAATATTCAATGTTCTGTAGAAAATATGAAATAGGTGCCAAGAGATAAAAAATGGATGGAGAGACATTTTATTTGCATAGAGGGGATTACAGATTGACTGATGCCCTACTGCAGAGGTCCTCAAACTACAGCCCATGGGCCACATGTGGCCCACCGAGGACATGTATCCGGCCTGCTGGGGGGGTTTGCTGCCACTGCTGTCCTGCTTAGCAACCAACTCATCATCCTGGTCTGCAGCGAATTTGTTCATAGGTTGTTTTTTATAACTATACTGGGGCCCTCCAACAGTCAGAGAGACAGTGACCTGGCCCCCTGTTTAAAAAGCTTGAGGACCCCTGCCCTACTGTTCCAACAAAGGAGAGCTGGACTCGACAGTTTCCTCTGCAGACCTTTCTGGGGAATCCTTTTATTGTTTAAATGAACTGCCCCACTGGAAACCTACTTGATATCAAAATGTTCAAACCTCTGACATCGAATCAATTCCCACTTTGAGCAACCCAATGGGACAAGGTAGCGCCCTAGTAGTTTTCCAAGGTGAGAGCTTTTTACAGGAGTAGAGAAGCTCATCTTTCACCTTTGAAATGGTTGGTGGTTTCAAATTGCTGGCCTTCTAGCATCGCCAGGAAGCAGCAATGCTACTCTGATCGGCAGAGAAGCGGGAAGCATTCCCAAAGCTTCTGGCTTCTGCTGAGTCCTGGCTACCAGTGGTGGGATGGTATCATCCAGATAAGCCCAAGGAAATATGGGAGTGTCTGCTTAAGTAGAGCAACCTCCTGTCAGCATTATTATTGTGCCAGACACTTCACTTCAATGCCCCAGAAATGGCCTTTATAATTTACTGCAGTCTTCTCCATTATTTTTCAGGCCTGTACACTGTACATTAGAGAGTTGAAGTCAAAGACCACAATAACATTAGACTCAGGGGTGGGATTCAAATAATTTAACAACCAGTTTTCTGCTTTAATGACTATTTTAAGAATAAAAACCAACAATGATATACCAAAAGGTAAATTATTATTTCAAACAGTTAATACTTATATAAGAACAGAAGAGTTACAAAAGCTAGATTATACTATATGAAAAACTTTAAAATATTAATGATGAAATATTAAAGAATACCAGGAAAAAGAACTAAAACTATTAAGATTTTTCTATATTGTTTTTGATTGGCATCCTTACTTGCAATATTCTTCACTTTTATCTGAGCATCATCAATGCAGTGATTTATCCATAACCACCTTTTCATTGTAGAAGTAGTATTTCACTCTTTTAGATGTAGACATTAGTCATGGTGTTTGATATTTTTGAAACAGACAACTTGTTTTCTCTGAATATATTATGTTGATCTTTGAAAAACCCTTTTCCACTTCTGCTGAACCTACAGCAATTATTCTGACAATATTTTTAGCTCTTTTAATGCTTTCAGGAATTGTATAATACACTGATAATATCTCGTGGTCTTTGGAGTGTAACAGAGAGAAGAAATGAGTTACAGAGTCACCCTCTGAGGGTTTGGCACTTTTGCTCCTTATATGTTTGTTTATTGAAGTGACAAATGCAACAGAATATAAATGCATTTCATCAAAAGTATGAGTCACGGATGAAAAATAATATCACCAGCATTGTTCCATCTACTCTTTTCTATACCTATGGACAGAATGAGCATTATAACAAGCATTTAGAATACACAGTTTTGTAGATGGATAATGAGTAAGGGAGGTAAATTTGTGATTTCCACATTGGGCAGCAGCCCAGCTGTCCACCTTAGAGAGAACCCTGATCACAAATGCCATTTTAACAACCTGAAGTTTGAGTGCAACAAAAGATAAAATGTTACTTCTGCTGAGCTAATGCAAACTGTCTGCATCCCAGCACTGAATAAATAATCCAACAGAAGAAAATCCCAAAGCAGAGAAATCCCGAGATGGACAAGAACACAGTATGCCAGGTAACACAGAAAGGATTAAGCCAGCTAGAAACAGGTCAATTTGCTAGAACAACTAGCTTGAAAGGGGGATAATGGGGCTAGCTCCAGTGCAGACTGGTTCATCTAACCCATTTGGTATGCCCAGGCATCTGTATTGACTAGGGCAACTGTCCACAGCAGTGCAACAGCTGAAGATACAGACATTTCTCAAATGTGGTTAGTTTCTTACATCAGTAATCGTCATCGGCTGACAAGATAAAACGTTACTGGAAGCACTCAAGATGAAAGCATAGAAGTGGGAGACCTTAATCATGAGTCAATTGTGACTGTCAAGCAAAATACATGCAGTGGTGGGAGACATCCTTAAAGTGTCCTTAGGCTGGGGTCAACCCTCAGGCTTGTAATACCATATGGATTGTCCTGGTGGACCCTGGAGAGGAGGGATGTACTTCAGTGCACCCGTATGTGTGTGAGTGTGTGTGTGTCTTTCTCCTGTAAGAGTATACAGCTGATTTGATGTGTCAGTACCAAAAAGGCTCCACTCATTGGCTGTAACACCCCTCCTTGCCTTTGGTCTTCATACCATCTGTAGTTGGTTGGGTAGTCACTACAGTTCATTGGAGAGGGACGGTCAGGCTTCCCCAGTTATGAGTCTGGTGTCTTCATATAAGCGGTTTTTCTGTATCAGAGACTCTGCTCTTTATGGCTTATCTGCTCCTGGGAGATGTGTTTTAATGGTTCAAGGATCAGGTATAAGTCTGAACTCAGGGCACTGACAGGGTGCTTCCCTGCTGCATACACACTTGCCACTTTCTTAGTGTACCCCCTCTGACTGTGGGTTAGTAGAGGCTTTCACTCAGTCCTGGATGGAATAGTATGTACCTACCATCACCCAGGCTATTTTGATATTGTTTGCTAGCAGTTGTATATTTGCTCAGGGTAGTTTTTCTGTAGCACAGTACCTGGTTTCTGCACCTCTACAAGGTGACCCCTCCCCCAATCTAAACTCAGAGGAATATGCCATGCTCGTTGCTTTTGTCCCCAGCCCCACCCTTCTTGGGAGCAGGCTACACCGAATTCACACCATTTCCCTGCAGCTTTGGTGCCTAAGTCCCTGATTTGCTATACTGCCACTTTAACAGCCTGAAGTGCTGATTCTTGCTCATGGGTCAGGCCACTGTTTTCCTTTGTATGAATCTATATATGAGGAGCACTATCTTGGCCAAGTGAGGGATTTAGGGTCACTCACAGCCCAATAATCCCCCAACCATCTGTAATTCCTTCACCTTTATAGGAATGGGCTAGGTTCTCACCTTATCAATCACAGTAGAGGTTGTTTTACTAAACCAGAAGACAACCCAAAATTTGCTTGACAAACACAAACCAGATCCTTGTAGCCTGATTGAATTGACCAACCTTGCCTGCTTGCTCAGATCTGCCACAGCTATGGAAGAGCAGGTTGAAGAGGCCGAGAGAAGTACAGATGAACAGGGTATTACGGATAGTGATTCCGTTCTTCTCCTCAGAGAAGCCAGAGTGTAAGATCCACCATCCAACCACCTGGGGTGGAGTGGAGAGGGCAAGGGGGCAGGCAGTGCTGGTACCACAGGACCTGGGCAGGGCGATCCCCTGGTCAGCTGCATGTATACCTGGATAAAAGATGGTGGGCAGGTGGCCAATTCAATCAAGTGCACTCTCTCTGAATAACCCAAGGGCAGAATAGCTCAGCAGTGGCAGTCCTCCTCCCACTCACAGTCCCCAGGGAACCAAAGGGAGCAGGAAGGGCCAATCTGGCCCCACCCTGGCCACCACAACACACATGCCTGCAAAGGGAAGAACTCTGTTTTCTTGTCCCCTCACCCCCTCCTTCTGAGTTTGTCAAGGACCCCAGCGAGGAGTCCCAGCCAGCATTTGGAGTTCCACTTCACCGCCACTCTCTCACCTGCTGTAGCTGGCTTGCCAGTATTTGCACAGCAGATGCCTGAGCTGGTTAATTAAGTCTCATGCATCTGGCAAGAGTTACCCTTACTTCAAGTTCTAATTTAAACTCCTCCAGCCTCTGCATCTTCATTCATGGGCCCATCTCACCTTCTGGGCTGTCATGAACAGCACCAGGGAAAGGGCCAGGTGTCTTAATGACCGGTGTGCCTGTCAGGAGTCCTTAACAATTCCTTAAGTGTTTTTGAGCAAGTCCCCAGGTTTCTAACAGCTTTGCTAAGGGGTCACCTCAGAAGTCAACGACTCTCCTGGGATTACTGGGACTATTTCCATGTATTACCATGCACTATGGGAAAAACTCAAGCATATGAGTGATTTTCTCATTTTAAAAAAGGTAAAATGATTGATAGCAAACCTTATTCTAGATATCTGTCAACTTCCAAAATGGGCAAAATTTGTGTGCTTGTGCTCAGAGACTGATGAAAAACCACTGCAGAGATGGCAAAGTTATCTGGACTATCTTGGAGCTTGGTTCAGCAAATCTTAGTAGAAGATTTGGGAATGAGAAGGGTCACTCTAAAATTTGTCCCTCGGGTTCTAACTGACCAGAAAAAAAGCATTGATTGGAAACATGCCCTGCTTAGAAAGAACAGTTCCAAAGTGATCCAGGCTTCCCCCCCCCCTCCCACCCCCCAAAGGTCATTACTGGGAACAAGATATGATGCTATCCATACAACTCTGAAAGCAAATATCAATCAATCAAGTGGAATGTGCCATTGACACCACACCTCAAAAAGCTTGTCAAGTGAAATCCAAGATCAAAACAATGCTCATTTGTTTTTTTGTGCATTTGGAGTTGGTTCCACCAGATCAGGGTGTTAATCAAGCCTTCTATTTAGGGTGGAGGTTCTCAATCTGTGTGTGGGATGCAACCTCTTTGGGACTCAAATGATCCTTTTCACAGGGGTTGCCCTATTCATAACAGTAGCAAAATTACAGTTATGAATGGCAATGAAAATAATTTTATGGTTGGTGGGTCACCACAACATGAGGAACTGTATTAATGCGTTGCCTCAGTAGGAAGGTTGACAACCATGGTTTTAGAGGTTCTGAAAAGATTGCATAACTGTGTGTGACCCAAAAAATTCCTAATGTGGCAGATGGAGGATTGGTTTGCCACCATGAAAATGTACCTGCTCACACTGCCATCTCCGTGCACTGATTTTGGCAAAAACAATATGCAAACCTTACTTACCTGACCTTGCTCTGTGGAACTTCATTCTGTTTCCAGGCATGAAGACAGACATGAAAGGAGAGCAATTTGATGAAGTAGAAGAGGGGAAGAAAAATGAGGGAGGTGCTGTCAGCCATCCAAACAGGTGAGTTTGAAAAATATTTCCAAGAATAGAGTCAGACTTAACAAATATATTATGTATAATGAGGAGCACTTTGAAGAAACTACATTTGCTCTGTTAAAAAATGTAAATACATAGTGTGGAAAAATAGTCCATAGGTTGGTCAGTTACCCCCGTGTGTGTGTGTGTGTATGTGTGTGTGTATATCTTATCAAGAAGTAATTCATATCAAGGAGGAATCTCAGCCCAGTCCAACTCAAGTCCATAGGTCCAAGGCTAGCCAGACCCCTCTTCAGACCCTGTAGCTGCAGAGCAGTGATGTATTAAGGTGAAGCAGAAAGAACACAGGCCAATGGGCACAAAGTCATGTGGATCCAAGGTCCCTGGAAACATGGCAGAGCCCAAACAGCAGTTCAGGTGGGTGACCCATGTGGAAGTGTCCCCAAAGCCAGGCAGAGAATCTCCATAAGGAGGAACTCAATGGGACAAGATAGAAGACAATTTTTCGCTGTCTGTTTTAGTAAAAACCCACCTACAAGGAGGTATCATCACCTGAGGGAGAGACTTAATGCCACCCCTGCACTTTCACACAGGTGCAAGTTGTCAGAAAATCTTATTATCAAAGGGAGAAAGTAGGAAACAGTCCCAGTTCTCTGACTGTGCTTGTGCTCCCTGACTACTGTGAGGAAAGTGTATGATCCAAGTAGACCAAGGACACACAGGGAGTGGCTGCTTACATGAACCAGTGACTTCTCAGCATGACAGCTTGCAACTTTTGAGTAGATAATGCTTAATAATGTTGTCTGCATGGATAAAATTAAGACAAGGTACAGATTCTAGATGATAAGTCAAACTTGATCCAGGGAAATCTATTTCTCCTTGATTTGTACTCACTTTGAACATCTCAGGAGCACAAGAGTGCTTAGTTCCAATCACAAACAAGAAGAGATTGATTATAAAAACAGGGTGGCATACAGCAGCTTATTGATGGATGGGGAAGGACACTGCTACCGAGTCATTGACATGATGCTGCAGGGCATAAATTCCTGTTGGTTTGTTGAGTATGTGAAAATAAATTGGAAACTGAATATTTTGAGAGCATTAAGAAAGAAGTTGAGTTTTGTTTGTATTTCTCAACCAGCTCTTTAAGTTATAATGGCACACCCACAAATACAATATAATCATATGTGATTTGATTTATGCTTTAAAGTCAAAACAGATACTTGCTAGAAAAATACTACCTGAAGACTTGCCTGATATTTATCCTTAACAGCATGGCTAGGGGTATTATAGCACATGGAGTGAAAATGAAAATGGCTATTGAAATTCAATGTTTGCACAATCTGAAAATAAGTAAAATCTCCTTTCTAAAAACACAATCAAGGCAAGATGTGAATATACAAAAATAATTATTGTTGCCTGCTGAAATCTGTGGATTTGATTTTATCAGCCCTTCAGAATATAAAATGATTATATTCTGTTTGTTAAAATTTTAAAAGGTGAGTGTAAAATACCACCATACAATAACTTCCATTGTGCCCTCATTTCTACAAGCAATCGGATCCTGCATGTACCTTGGTGTTTCAAATTCTTTCCCTGTTTAGGAATCCTGTCTCTTTCATTTTCCTTCCAGTTTCATCTATGAAGATGTTTCCTATTTTTGAGCTTTGACTAATGAGCTACTTATGATACAAATATTTTCTGGCATTGCTATCTCATATCAATTTTTCTTTTTAAAAAAGACAGCATTTATTTTCTGTGTTGCTCATCATACACTTAAATATGTTTACACAGTCTAGCACATTTCCTTAGTCCATTTTTGGTCAAGCAAAACTTAGCTCTACAGTGCTAGTTAGTGTTTAACAGAGTTAGAAGGTTTACATGCCTGTGGAAAGCTGTAGGTACTGTCTAGGTTTCCCCAGTTTTTTTTTGGACAGACTATAAAATAAGAAGGACTGCTCTCATTGAAGGATAATATAAATATTTTTCAATGATGTCCCCTTGCTCATGAACTATAACCAGACAACTTCATATAGGTCACATCACGTTCTAGAACTCCAAAGTTCTAGAATGTGATGGCTAGTGATGGCTAGAATGGTGGATGAAGAGTAAGTAAAGGGAAGAGTAATGAACAGTAAGCATGATGAAAGTTGGTGAGATTTTTCTGAGAAGAAATGTCATCAAATAAACTGGTAAAATCCTATTAGAAACCCCCAGTCTTTTTGTTTGTTGAAGGCTACTTGAAAGATTAATTTTAATTTACCAAAGCAGGGAAGACTGAAGAATAAGCAGGTTTGGTTGTTGTTGTTCTTAGGTTCCATCAAGTGGGCTCCAACTTACGGAAGCCAAATGTACCAAGAACAAAACACTGTCCAGTCCTGAGTCACACTCCCAAGTGTTACAATGTGTGAGTCCATTGTGGCAGCTGCTGTGTAAATTGAGCTCACTGAAGGTCTTTCCCTGTTTTGCTGCTCCTCTACTTTACCGAACATAATGTCCTTCTCCAGGAATTGATCTCCTGACAACATGTCCAAAACATGTAAGAAGTCTCCTCTACTTGTCTCTTAGAAGCATTCTGACCTTACTTCTTCCAGCCCAAATGTTTGTTCTTTTGGCAGTCCATGGTGCTTGAAATATTCTTCTTCAACATCATAGTTCAAAAATATCTTTGATATTTCTTATTCAATGTCCAACTTTTACATGCATATGAGGCAATGGAAAACATCATGATATTGGTCAGGTGCACATTAGTCTTCAAAGTAACTTCTTGACTTCTCAAAGCTCTAGAGAAGTCTTGTGATACAGATTTACCCTGTGCAATGCTTCTTTCGATCTCTCGATTGCTCCTTCCGTAAACATCGATTGTGTGTTGAAGCAGGACAAAACACTTGACAACATCAAACTGATCTCCATTTATCCTGTTGTTATCTATTGTTATCCTTTTGTGAGGATTTTGGACTTCTTGCTTTGAGTCATAAACCATACTGAAGGTAACAATTTCTGCTCTTCATTAACAAGTGCTCCAATCCTCCACATCTCTAGCAAGTTAAGATTGTGTCATCTGCATATTGTAGTCTTCTTCCAATCCTGATGTCCCATTCTTCTTCATATGAGCAAGGTTCTCTAATTATTTGCTTACCATAAAGAATGAATAAGTTTGGTGAGAAGGTACAATCCTGACCCACACACCTTTCCTGATTTTACACCATGCAGTATTCTCTAGTTCTGTTGGCAAAACTGTCCCTTGATCTATGCCCACATTTTACAGGAGCACAATGAAGCATTCTAGAACTCCTATTCTTCAAGTTTGTCTAATTTTCTTATGACTTACAAAGTCAAATGCCTTTTCATAGTCAAGAAAAACAAGTAAACATTTTTCTCAAATTCTCTGCTTTTAGCCAAGATCTGTCATCATCAATGATATCCCCTGTTCTATATCTTTTTCTGCATCTGCATCTGGCCTGAACTTCTGGCTTCTAACTCCCTGTCGATGTAGTGCTACAACTGTTGTTGGGTGATCTTCAGCAAAATTTCACTTGCGTGGAATATTAATAATATCATTCCATGTTTAATGATATCGCTCTATATGTGTAGGTTCACATTTCTTTGGTCTCTGCCAGTCAACTGACTCACGCTGTATTCCAAATTTCCTGGCATAGATGAGTGAAAGTACTTCTTCAGCTATTGAAACATTTCATTGGTGGTCCAATATAGCTGTTTTAGGCTAATGTTTTCAGTTCCACTTGAACTTATTCCTTCAGTACCATTGGTTCTTGCTCCTATAATGCCTCCTGAAATGGTAGCAGCTATATCTTTTTGATGCAGTGACTGTGTAGTCTTTCCATCTTCCTTTAGTCCTTCTTGTATCATTCAATATTTGCCAATACAACCTTTCAAAATTGCAATAAACAGTCTGTTCCACTTTCAGATCATGGCTTCATTTTAGCTGCTGATATTGAGCTTCTCCCAGGTCACTTCCTACAGATGTAGTCAATTTGATTTATATGTATTCCACCTGCAGAAGTCCACATGCATAGTTTTTCTTTGTGTTCTTAAAAAAGTATTTTCTGTGAACAAGGTGAAGGATTTGAAAAATGCTTTCATGTGATCATCAAGCCTTGCTTCTATCACCAAGATCATATTTTCCAAGTAATGACCCTTCCTCTTTGTTACTTACTTTTATTCTTTTTTTTCCATGAGTAAAAGATAAAATATCGACAGACTACCTGTCACGTAGTAGTACAACAGACTTAATGTGGAAACAAATATCAAAATATAGTTTTCTTTGACTTAGTCGGTCATTGAAGCTATTTGCAAAATGTGACATGATTAGTTTTTAGGAAACTCATTATTATTCACACACTGAGTTATTTATATTAACAAAATATAATTATTAAAATAATAAGAATATTACAAAATATTGTAATACAGACTACATTTTTCTTAAAATTTATTTTCAAGATGATAAATATTGACAGACATAATCCTAATGCATACAATTTCTCTGAGGTTAGTAATAATTTTTGAGTCAATAGAAGTTTTGGGAAAGAAATATTTGAAACCATTAGACTAGGAAATCTAGTTAGCTTCATATGCAGATCTAAGGATACTTGAAATAAGTGAAATCAAGTCAACGTTTTCCCTTTCATTGAATCAAGGGCCTGAGTATTGGTACACTGTAGGTGGCGCCTGGCCCAGGCAATTAAAACAAAGAAGGGAGCAAAACAATGTATCATACTGGGATAATCCCTAAAATGGATAGAAGACAGGATGGTGCATATGAATGTGAAGAAGAAGAGCCTGTGGCCTTCAATGGAAGACAGCAGCCTGACCAAATGAATAAAAGAGATCCATCTTTGTACCCATTCCAAAGAAAGGTAACACAAAAGGATGCTCAAATTATAGAACAATATTGCTGGTAACATATGGAAGCAAAATTTCCTGAAGAGCTCCAATAATATTTGCAGCTGTACATTGACAGAGAACTGCTGGGGGTTCAAGCCAGATTCAGGAGAGAATGTGGAAAGGGGGATATCATTGCTGATGTTGATCTTGGCTCAAAACAAAGAATACAAGAAGGATGTATTTTATTGACTATTAAAATACATTTGGCTATATGCAGCCCTAACAAAGTATTGCTAAACGTGAAAAGAATGGGAATTCCAAAACACTTCATTGTACTCCTGCAGAACATGGTGATAGTTCAAGAGGCAGTTTTGCCAAGAGAACAAGAGAATACTGCTTGGTGTAAAACCAGGAAAGGTGTGTGCCAGGGTTGTATCTTCTCATCCAACTTATTCATTCTTTATGGTGAACAAACAATTAGAGAACCTTGCTCATATGAATCAGTTTGGGGCATCAGGATTGGAAGAAGACTGCGCTATACAGATGACACAATCTTGCTCCCTGAAAATATAGAAGACTTGAAACAATTGTAAGTGAAAAATATGGATTGCCACCTTCTGTATGACTTATGATGCAATATCAAGAAGACCAACTGCTCGCAAAGGGACAAAGAGGTCACTTCAGGCTAGATGGAGATCAGTCTGAAGTTGTCGAGGATTTTGTTTTGCTCGGACCCACAATCAGCTCTTATGGAAGCAGCAATCAAGAGGGTGAAAATTACATTGCACAGGGTCAATCAGTGGCACAAGTCTCCTCTAGAGTTTGAAATGCCAAGAAGTTACTTTGAACACTAATGTGCACTGGACCCAAGTCGTGGTATTTTCCATTCCCTCATATGCATGTGAAAGTTGAACAAAGAATAAAGAAGACTGAAGAAAAATAGATGCCCTTAAATTGTGGTGTAGAGAAGAATTTTGAAAGTACTCTGCACTGTAGAAAGGACAGGCCCATCTGTGTTGGAAGATGTATGCCAGAGTGCTCCTTGGAGACAAGGGTTGTAGGGTTTGTCTTTCGTTCTTTGGACTTGTCATCGGGACTGACCAGTTCCTGGAAGGGGACATCCTAATGGGTACAGTAGAGGGGCAACAACATGAGGAAGGCTGTCAGTGAGATGGACCGACACAGTGGCTGCAAAATGCACTCAGGCATCGGAACAACTGGGAGGCTGGCACAACACGATGCGGTGTTTCCTGTGGTTGTGCAGAGGATCTCGAGGAGTCAGAACCCAGTCTATGTCACCTAACAACAGCAACCGATTATATTTCTGTGGGGTTCTATTATTAGGTCTGAATAATAGAAGATGTGGGTGGAAAAAGAGTCAATGTGGTACTTAGAACTGCCATTACAATAGGAAACAAAGTAATATTTATTCAAGTTCAGGGAATATATCACTAGATACGGTGGCAAGTAAAGGAAGTGGGGGGAGAGTAGGTTACATAGACTATGAAGAACCAAGGTAGTAACCTATGGAGGATGGAGAGAAAGTAGTATGGACTCTCAGATTGCAAGTGTAAAGCTCTCTTTGGACTATCATGTCTAGTCAACTGAGAGTCAGGATTACGTAGTTAGGGATTTTAGAGACACATTTACAGGGAAATCTCTAAAGGCTGACCTATGGTGAAATGAGCTACTGTTAACTTCCCTCATGTGCTATTAAGAAAGTCTCTCAACCCATCTTAGCCTCCTGAATAAAGTAGATGAGTATTTGACCACAGATTGGTAGCAAGAATAAATTGAAGCAGCAATTTATTGACTAGAAAGTCTAAATGGAGGAAGCATATATAAAGATCTTACGACAATACATGGAACCTTAGAAGCACTCACTATATATTAGCTACCATCATTATGATTTTCTCTTTTGCTAAATTATACTCTTAAATTGGAGAATATCCTATTTCAAACATCTTCATATCCACCTCCACATCTAGCATAGTGATAGTTATTATAAATATTTCTTAAATTGAATGTATATGACTCTCAGTCTTTACTTCAATCAGCCTTTTTTTTTAAAGAAAATGTAAGTAAATAAGAAATTGAAAGATATACCTTAGCACTCAGGTTACTTATCAGTATTCAGCAGTAAGCCAAGAATGCTTGGTTAGTTTTCTGACAACACTAATCTGCAGCTTTGCTATGTAGCTTCTGTAAGATGAGAATAATGATACAGTACATATTTGCAGATGCTTTTGGTCGGTAGATGAAGGCAGCCCTAGAATTAAATTGTCACTAAATTTAAACTAGGTCTGTCCAGTGCAAAATGTACTTTTCTATGTAAGCTTAAAGTAACCTGTGGTTTTCAAACTGGAATTGATATTTCAGCAAATAACTCTTGTTTATGAAATATATTGTGTCTTTCATCATAAAATTTAGAATTTGATAATGATTCTATGTAGAATCTCTAAACATGTATCTAGGGGTGCAAATGTGGTCTGCAAATGCAAAATGCAAAACAACTTCTTGCTATATTTTCCCAGTTCCTTTACAATCAATCCTTAACTGCCCTTTTGAAATATATAGATTAAGTTTGCTCAATATCCTAACCATCTATTCCTATGATTAATCTTTTGTAGGTAATGAAAGTTGGGTCAGTGTCCAGAGAAAATGGAGCTAATAAAAATCAATATGGCAGCAAATATTTATGATTGCTTATTTCATGTTATTCTGCAGGTGTTTTAAAACTCATACAACTCTCAGAGAAACCCTAGTACAGAAAGTGTCATTATTATACATCCAAAAACCAAAACTGAGAGATTCTCTCTCCAGTGCAAAGTCACATAGCTATTACCTGAGGATGCGACATGACTGGAGTGAACACATTTCAACACTATTCTGTGTACCCACCACATTGCTTCTAGGTGATGGTAGAGCCCTCCCTTTGTCGTAAGCATTTGTGTGTGTATCTTTAGGTGGAAAATACTTTGGTCAAGGAGGAAAGCGTTTGACACCGTGACCGCGTTGTTTTATTTCTGAGGAGACATTCGTCAACATGTGTTGAGTAAGCATAAAGCTCATGTGTGGCATAAGCCTCTTGTCCAGTCATGTACAAAAGCAATAAATCAGCGCTTCCATTTATGACCATGGCTTTCTCCCTCTAGAATGGTAGTCAGGAGAATAAAGCTAAAAGCTTGCTGGGCTAGTTCCTTAAGTGTGAGTGTGATGGAATACATTGGCACTGGACAGCTGTTTGTCTTACAGAGCTATGTATTAGAATATAGGTAGTTTTATGGAAGGAATTTGAGAAAAATATCAAACACTCAAAGTAAAAAAAAAAGTATTTTTAAAATGACCCCAAGCATGAGTAACCTCACTGTATGGTTAAGTCCTCCACTAGTTCACTAATCTATTTGTACAGCAAAACTGTTTCAAAAATTAAAAAAATTAATTATGGATCCAGAAGAAATATAATTTCTGGGGTGACAATTGAACCAATCCCCCCCCCCAATATCCTTTTCATGATTTGTCTCAAGTATTTCAGTTTCACCAGGGTCACCCAAGGTGGCTAGATTTCAACAGAACACTGAAAGAAATAGGAAGAGGGTCTTGGATTTCCGCTTTTAAAGACATTTGGCCAGTGGAAACCATTTGTCTGCATCTCAGTGGGTCATATTGATTCCAGTGCTAAAGATCAGCCCTTTAGGTCGGAAAACACTCAAAATATGACAGGGCCTCAAAATATGGCCTCTTCAAAATGGAATCAATCTTATTCACATGGAGTGAGTAAAGTTTTCAGGACTTCCATTTGCTGGTGAAATGAGAAGCAGCAGCTGGAAACATCTATTAAAACCTGGGATGTGAAATGCACAAAGTATGAATTGAGAGCTATTGAAAGTTGTCAAAAATAAAAAGGAACACTTAAATGTCTATATATCAGGCATGAGTGTATGAAAATGAACCGATTTGATTCATTTTAAATGAATAGTCCTATGGTGTACTATGCCAAAAATGACAAATTTAAGCACAATATTACATTAATTCTTAAAAATAACATCTCAAGATCTATGTTGAAGCAAAATGTTGTCACTGATGCCCCAGAACAATATTTGTACACATAGAAGGAAAACCAGATCTGATTATTATTCAAATTTATACACCAACCGCTTGTGTCCAAGATAAAGAAATTAAAGAATTTTTCCAACTGGTAAGATTTACAATGGATGAACATCTAATAATAGTCATTGATAATTATCAGTAATTGGGATGTGAATGTTGGAAATGAAGAAGCAACAGCAATGGGTAAATCACCATCAGGATTGAAACAACAGTGGACCCCACTTGATAAAATTTTCCAAGCCAAACAACCTTTCCATTGGAAATGCCTTGTTTCAAATAACATAAACTACCACTCCTCACATTGACCTCTGCATCTAATAAGCAAAGATAAAATAAATCACCCCCAAAAGAAGAAAATTAAATAAAACAAGCCCACATGAAGTGAAGTATATTCATGAGTTTATCTCACTTGAATTTAGAGATGATCTTAAGAATATATTTAACACCATGAACACTAATGACCAGAGACTAGAAAAGCAGTGTGATGAAATCAAAGACATCATACATGAAGAAAAGAAAAGATCATTTAAAAACCATGAGAGAAAGGAGCACCAAATTACTGTCAGAAGATACTCTGACACTTTCTCTTCAACTAGCTAGAGCAAATAGAAGAAATTAGGTAAAAGAACTAAACAAATTTTAAAGGGTAGTTTTAAAAGACAAAGGTAACTATATAATTAAAGGGGCTTGATTTGGAAAATAAAAAAAGAATAAAGTCAACATTTCTCAAATTGAAAGAACTAAGAGCAAATACAAGCATTAAATTGAAATATTGAAATCTAAGGACAAATACTGGACAATGCAGGCATATGGAAAGAATACCTAGTCACTGTACCAAAAAGAATTGATTAGCATTAAAATATTTCAGGAGATAGTATCGAATAGCCCACGATTAAAGAATAGTGTCTAAGCTGCATTGAATGGTTGTTCAGCAGACAAACATGGTCTTCCTATATCAATGTTCCATATACTGTATTAAGATACATATTATTCTCATAAGCCTGGGATAGGCAGTCTGTTTTATTTGGTTTTGTTTGTTCATATTAGAGTATATTTCAGAGTGTATGTCATTGGGACTGTTGAAGTTGTGTTACATGTTTTTTGGGAAATGAAACCCAAGATTGATGAACCTATAGAAACAGCAAGTAGAATAAGATTTGTCAGTGGAGTGTGTGTGTGTGTGTGTGTATGTATAAGTAAAAGGGAGATGTCAATGAAGCCAGGAAGAAAAAGTATGTTTGAAAGCAATTATGAGATTCTGCTTGACAGAATTGAATTATAGAATGATATGATATATGCATTAGCTCCCAATTAAAATTTTTTAGAAAACTAGAGATTCAGGAATGGGTTTAGGACTCAGACTAAACCATTGCTCCAACGTCTGAACAATTAGTTCTTACATCATAGCCCTACTTGATACACATCCTCAAAAAGGGCACACAGAAGATGTGGGTGCTATAGCAAAATGTCGTGAAGAAATTAGTCAAGCTATCTGATAAAATAGCGTCTGGGGTCTTAAAAGCTCGTCTCCAAACAATAGCCATCTAACGACTGAAATGTCAACGACTAAGTCCACATGGTAGAAGCACCTCATCATCAGTCACCTAGGGATTGTAAATCATTTAATCTGAAATAGAACGAGGGATTAGTATCAGAACTTAAATTGTGAGATTATGTTTTGCAGAAAACAATGGGAGCTCAAGATTGACTTGTGGGAACTACATAGGAAAGCCTTCAGTGAACTTCCTTCTATCCAAAATTGAGGGATGGAAGGATAGTGGTTACTAAAGAGAATACCTTGGAGAGATGACTGTAGAAGATCAAAAACATAAATCTAACAAGCAGTTAAAACCTTGTCCGTTGTTCCCTCCTCTGATTCATGCCGGACCTGTTTTGGTTTTCAACATTTTGCTCTATTTTTGTTTTGTTTTGTTTGTTCATCTCAGGGTATATCTCAGAGGTGTCATGTCATTGGAGGACACCCTCCTGAAACTGTGTTGTATGTTTCATGTTTTTGTATTTGAAAACCAGGTTGATGAACTTATAAGGACAACAAGTAGAATAAAGATCTGGGAGGACCTGGGTACAATGTGTGTGTGTGTGTGTGTGTTGGGGGGGGGGGGAGGGCGGCGCAGGGGGCTGTTGGTATAAGGGAGTAGACGTCAAGGAGTCCAGGAAGGAAAACAAAGTTTGGAAACTGACTGTGCTGCTTGATGCGATTAAACTACAGAATGATATACGGGGAGTAACACCCCCCCCACCCTCCCCGAAAATGATAAATAGCTCTGCCGGGAAAAGCTTTTGTAGTATGCATTTTCCACACTAGGCAACCAATTCGGTCAGAGTTAGTACATGCAGTGACATCTCTGGAAGTTTCTCTGTGGTCACAGTGAATTTTTCCATAAAAACAGTTTCACTCAGACCTTGTGTGTGTGTGTTTGTGTGTGTGTGTGTGTGATGGTTGATTTAGAACAGCATGTGGCTTTGAAATTTTATTGCCTCCTTGGGAAAAATGCTGCAGAAACTGTTCTAATGTGAACTCAGCTTACAAGGACAGTGCTATAGAAAAAAACTCAAGTGTCCAAGTGGTTTTCTTGTTTTAAAAAAGGTGAAGTGTCAATTGATGACAAACTTTGTTCTGGACATCTGTCAACTTCCTGAATGGATGAAATGTTAATTCGTAGTGCATTAGGAGTTCATTCCACTAGGTCAAACAGTTAACTAAGCTTTCTAGTTAGAAGTTCTGAAAAGATGGCATAACAGTGTGGGACAAAAAGAGGCCTGATTTGTGGCAGACAGGAGAATGGTCTTGCCACCACCACAATGCATCTGCTCTCATAGTCATCTCAGTGCTTCAATTTGGGGGGGAACCCAGCATGTCTCTCTTGCCCTACACAACTTACTCACCTGACCTTGCTCTGTGTGACTTCTTGTTGTTTCCATGAAAATAAAAAGGGACATGAGAAGACAGCAATGTGACAAGGTAGAAGAGGTGAAGAAAAAACGGAGTGGGGTGCTGTCAGCCATCTAAACAGATGAATTTGAAAATATTTCTAAGAATGGAATTACAGAGTTGACAAATATACTAAGTGTAATTGACAGTAATTTGAAGGTAATAAGGTCGTTTCGTAAAAAATTTAATAAATACCTTTGAAAAACATTTCCTATTTTAGCAGGGGTGCCCCTTCATATGTATTAACTCCCAATTAATAACATTTTTAAAAAGTGTAAATTAGAGTCATGTTTTCTACCTGGTTTATTCTAATGGTTTTAGCAGGACATACATTTAAAAGTTAAGTTTTATTTTTTGGGAAGTGTGTGAACTATTCAATAATCTTACCTTCATGTGGTTACCATTATTTAGCATAAATATTTTTCACTATGTCATCCATGAATGGCCATAATTTCCTCTAATTTACTTTTCTGAATTAAACATTAAATAATTAGTTTAAGTACAAATTAGTGCTCATTATAGAAATAGAATTATGATTTTTGAAGTGAATTGTATTAGGATGTCATAAAACCAAAATTAACTAGTGAACTTACTTAAAAGGGATACAAAAGGCTCATTAAGGCTCAAAAGATATCATGGTATTAAATAAAAGATGTCATGGTATATGCTCTTGAAAATTTTTCTTTTAAATTATTTTTCTCATAAATTTGTCTCATGATGAGTCCAAGTTGTAAAAACTGAAAAAACAAAGTGAAATGCTAAAGGTTATTACTCTTTTTGTATATATTTCTCCAAGGTGATTTATCACCTGTAAACCCCCCTCACCTCACCACAATTCACAGATTGAAAAGCATCAGTGAAACTGAAATAGATAAGCAGTTCATTTCTCGCTACTATGGATACCTATGTAAGATAACTTGACTGTTATTGATTATCTGCCTAAACTGATTGACACTAATTATAATAAACTGGGACCTTTTTCACTTATTTCAAGAAGCTGTTCATAAGTTCAAGGCTTTATTCTGTCATTAGGACTAATAAAATAAGCATGCTGACTTACTGCGGTCAGCGAAACCAGTTATTATCAAAGCCCAGAGCTGAATTGTGATTTTATAAAAGAGCATTTGAACTTGTAATGCTGGATTTGCTCTTTGACTGTTTTCCAGATAATTAACATGTTCATCTTCTAAGCCCTTAACATGAACTCAAGGACCTTTGAGATGTTTACCATGAGTAAGATGGCTCGTTGTTACTTATGAGATTGTATTTACTACCCCGCTTCTGCGGCGGGTGAATAACAGCAATGTGGGTGAGAAGAAACTGTGCACAGTATAAGAGATGAAAGAATATGGAATTCACTAGGGTTCTCACTCATTAGCTGAAAGGGACTGGTTCAGCCATTTTGAATGGGATAACTAGATAGTATGAAATGGTAACAATGACAAATGGTGGAGTGGTGTCACATGCGGTGTTCAAAAGCATAATTCAAGATCTTTTTCAAAAGTACAATCAGGTCAGTGATAGAAAAATGTCCATGCATCTACAAGGAAAAACTCACTGGCCTTGGATCTATTCCCAAATCATAGCGACTCTATGGGACAGAGGAGATTTGGCCTCACGGGCTTCTGGGTCTGACTATTTATGGGAGCAGAAAGCCTCATCGTTCTCTCGTGGAGCTCTTTGTGGATGCAGACTTCAGCTCTTGCAGTGAGTAGCCCAGCGTCACCCACTGACTGTACCACCAGGCCTCCCTTGCCTACTTGAAGGAGCCGTAAATGCCATGAGTCCTCACATTTATGAACCAATGTCAGATGCCAACGATGCACTTCTGCAGTCTGAAATTGTTCAGACATGCAATTGAGACGCATCAAAAATTAGTACTGACTAGAATTGGAGAGATGGAGACAGAAAAGGACAAGTAGTTGAAAATTTTGGCTTTGGTAACAGACAGAACCTAGAGATTGCATGAGAGAACTTTACAAGACCAAGGACTTATTCATTTTAAATATATTTCTCACAGGATAGAAAAAAAGGAATGAAACCAACTGCATCTTTCATACTGAGGCATCAAATATTAATATCAATTAGCTTGCTCTTCAAGGGATGTCTATATAATAAAAGAATAATAATTAGGAATGTACTGAGTCGGCTCAGTTGTTTTTTTCTTTCTGGGAACCTAGCATTTAAATGAAATGATTACATTCCAATTTGTTCTCCTACAAATACAACTAATTTGATTTTTTTATTGTTTACTTCAGAAAAGAGGCATGGAAGCCGGGTGTATTTTCCCACATATGATCAGTAATGAAGATGTCCGTTTTTATTTCATCCTTGAAAAGCAACATGCCTTGTCAGGCGCTCACACCTGCAACTGTGTTTTCTAACTCTTCATTCTCTTCTCTAATTACTTCTTGATTGTGGGGTAAATTCTCCAAGCTGTAGTGCAACGAAAATCATTGTCTTTATCATCTCCCTGGGGAACTCATTCCACTTGTTTACTGATGTGTGTGGCTGACTGAATAAAGTGATTTCTCATTAGCATATATGAAATAATCATTGGGCTATCCGGAGTCATAATTAATGCATTAGAAAGAATTTACAAGTGTCAAGAAGATAGGTATTAGCATAAATGAGCTTATTGCATTGAAACACAAGGGATACTTTTTAGATACAGTGTTTACTAAAACAGTAAGAGCAATAATAAAAATACAGCAATTTTCTAAAATTATTATTGCACATCACTGGAGATATAGATGATTACAATAGAAGCCCTGGTGGTATAGTGGTTACAAGTTGGACTGCTAACCACAAGGTCATAAGCTTGAAGCCACCAGCCATTCCAAAGGAGAAAGGTAGGTTTTATATGCCTATATAGAGAGTTACAGACTCAGAAACCCACAGGAGCAGTTCTACACTGCACAATAGTGTGACTGTGAACCTGAAAGTATAATGACAACAAAACAGCTGCTTTAATGCCTTAACACCTGTCACCAAAGATTATGTTTTTCCATAATATTTCTTTAACCAGTAAGGTGATCATTATTAATAACTTCCTGGATTTAGAAGAAATCAACCTTCTAAGGGTTGATTTCTATCTCTTTGGGGGCAGTTAACTATAAGCTTTTGACTGGTTTAAGCATATGTTTTTATGTAGGACATAAAAGAATTTAACTATGGAGAGGTCGAAGGCCAAGAGAAAGGCCAAGAGAAGAAAGCTGTCGGGCATCCAAGGTGCTCACAAGATACCTTTGTCTCAGAATTCACCATGGTACCTAGGCTATCAACAGAGAGACCATTTTTTTTAGCATATTGAGAACAATTCTATATCCCAGGAATAGTTTCCCATAGATTGAGATCACAATGAGGAATGTGAAAAGCAGATGCTTTATCACCAATTGAAATACACTGAGCAATAGAACCATTGTAAGTCTGAGCACATTTGCACCAGTATGATCAGTCCATTCTCTCACCATGAAAATCTTCACAGGAAGGCAAATTACCACTTTAGTTTGCTGCTACCCATGAAAAAGGTTCTGGTCAGTAAATTCTTTGTAAAGTTTCCTGTTTGGTAGCACAAAGGATATATACCATTGACTTAGTGTAACTATGTACCCGATGGGAATGCATTCGACACAGATGCTGAGACCTAGTCCTTGTTAGGTATTCCTGAGTCAGTTCTGACTGACAGCTACCCAAAATACAACAGAACAAAGCATTGCCCGGTCCTTGCTCCCCTTACAAGTATTGCTCTATTTAAACTGCTGTTGCAGCCCCTGTGTCAATCCATCTCTTTGAGATTCCTCCACATTCTCACTGACTCTCTACTTGACCGAGTGTGATTTTCCTTTCCAAAAATTGGTCTCTCCTGATAACCTGTCTGAAGGACAGATGAGGTCATTGAAAATAGCATGAGTTGGAGTAGGCACACCTTAGTTTTCAAAGTATCATCCTTGCTCTTCGACACTTTAAGCATGTTTTGTATTGCAAATTTTCCCAATAATATATTTTATGTCTTGACTACTGCTTCCATGAGCATTTTGTATGTATCCAAGTAAAATGAAACCCTTGGTAAGGGGAAGAGGTGGGGGGAAAGGGGAAACTGATCACAATGATCAGCAGGTAACCCCACAACCACCACCCAAGGGGGTGAAAAACAGACACATGGGTGAAGACAGACAGCAAATAGTGTAAAATATGAAAAATAAAATAATCTACATATTGTCAAGGGAGTCGAGGGCTGAGCCCCGGTGGCATAGTGGTTGTGCGCGGGAGTGCAGCCCACTGGGACGGAGGTTCTATTCCAGCAGTGGGGCTGGACCTCCTACTCCCACCATCGGAGAGCAGTGATGCCCAAAAAATGAATAAATAAAATAAATAAGTAAATAAATAAATTGTCAAGGGTTCACAAGCATGGATAAGTTGGGGAGAGAGGGAAAAATACCCTTGATACTAGGGCTCAAGTAGAAAGAAGCAGTTTTGAAAATGATGATGGCAACATATGTACAGATGTGCTTGTACAATTGATGTATGGATTGTGAAAAGAACTGTAATAGCCCCCATTTAATTTTTTATTGACAACGTTAATCATTTCTACATTTTCATCATGCTGCCTATTGATCAAGTTGTGGACATTTTTTGTTTCTTTTATGTTACATTTCAATACATACTGAGGCTGCAGTCTTTGATATTCATCAGCAAGTGCTTTGGTTTCCTCACTTTCTGCGAGCAAATTGGGGGCCATCAGCGTATTACGACTTGAAAATAAGCCTTCTTCCAGTCTTGATGCCTCATTCTTCTTCATAAGGTCCAGTTTTTTCTGATTATTTGCTCAGCATACAGATTGACTAGGTATCAGATTGAATAAGTGGAATGAAAGGAGGCAAATCTAGAGCACACCATTCATGATTTTAAGTAGCACATTGTTTCCTTGTTCTGTTTTATTAACTGTTGGTTAATAGATTCTATGTGACCACCAAAATGTTCTCAAATTTTCATTCTCAATGCTGGCAATCATTTGCTGTTATCCACACAGGAGACTACCTTGGCATAGTCAATAAGGCACAAGGAAAAATCATTCTGGCATTGTTTGGTTTCTTTCAAGATCAATCTGAAGTCAGCAATGATGTTCCTTATTTCACATGCTCTTCGGAATATAGCTTGGATTTCTGGCAGCTTCCTGTACATGTAGTCCTGCAGCGGTGTTGAATGAACTTTAGTAAAAAGTTCCTTGCATATAATATCAATTATATTGATGGATAATTTATACATTCTGTTGGATCACTTTCTTTGGGGACAAATAAGAATCTCTTTCATCTGGCTGTCAGGTAGTTAGTTGTCTTCCAGCTTTTTGGATAGGTGAGTGAGAGCTTGCAAAGCATCCTCAGCCTCCTGAAATATGTTCATCAATTTCCATGAGTTCCTGTAGCCTTGCTTTGCACTATAGCCTTCATCGCAGCTTGGACATCTTCCTTCAGGACCCTGATTTTTGTTCCTATGCTACTTCTTGGGATGACTGTGTGCTTCTTTTACCTCCTTTTGATGTTTCCTGCCTTATGCAATGTTTTTTTGACCATAGCATCTTTCAAACTTTAAACTGATGTGTTCAATTTTTTCAAATCTTTTAGCCTCATATATGCTGAAAGTGATCTTCCTTTTTGACTTTTTAGCTCCAAGAAGTTGTCTTTCAAATTTATTGGTATAGACCATTGAGTCCTTCATGCACCACATCAAAGTATCAAACATTTCCATTTATAGTCACTAATTCCTGGAAAATTACATTATTTTTGTTTAATGCCTTCAGTGGCGCTTGAGCTTCTCCCTTTGGTATCATCAACCTTTGATCAAGAACTATCTCATGAAATTTTTGAACAGGAATCCACTGTTTCAAGTGAAATGATTCTATGTTCATTCCATGTTCTTTTGATTCTCCCTGCATCATTCAATATTTTCCCCATAGAAGTCTTCAGTATGGCAACCAAATTGCAATTCAGAAATGGAGTGGTATAACAATGATACTTCTGTATGTATTCAAGTAAAATGAAACCCTTGGTAGAGGTAAGAGGTGGGGTGATGGGAGAACCGATCACAATGATCAACATGTAACACCCCCCCCACCCATGGGGGTGAACAGCGGACACATGGGTTAAGGTAGACAGCAAATGATGTAAATTATGAGTATTCAATAAATTGATAGATGGAAAATTCTTTGAATAGTGTGAAATGGAAAACACATACAAAAAATCTTTAGAAGAGAAATACTTACAATTTTTAGTAAGTGCATTTTAAAATGATGCCTAAGCCATACCTGACCTCCTCCAGGTGCATAAGGGAGAAAGAGAATCCCTTTCCATAGTATACCAAGACCAGTTGCCAAAAGGCAGAGGTCAGATGTGCCTTAACCCTCTTTATTTTTTTTACTCTGTTCTGCAACCTCCCTAAGCTCTGTTTCTTTGTTAGCTTTCATAGTAAATTGTAATATCCACACTGAACTCAGATTCAATACTTGCAATTATGGAGTTAATGGATACTATAAACCAGGATTACAAAATCTTAAGGATACAATCTCATGCACAGCAGTGCTTATTCTTTTTTGTTTTGTTTTGTTTTGGGATATCACTGCCCTCTGGTGGTGGGAGTAGGAGGCCCAGCCTTTGCTCCTGTGGAGCCACTGCTGGAATTGACCCTCCATCCCACTGGGCCGAAGTCATGTGCTCAACCACTGCGCCACTGGGGCTCAGCCAGCAGTGTTTATTCTTAGCCATTATCCAAGTCTCTCTCTTTGGTCCTCAGCCTCTCAGCCAAGTGGTATTTTGACCCTGCCACCATGGACCAGCAACCCTGTCCAGAACTCAGCTTCACAGTTTCATAATCGTGGCTCCTTTGGTCTGACTTGTGGTCTCTTTGCCTCAGTTTCTGATCTTGGTGTGGCATGACCTCCCTTGCTTGCCCCTTCTCAGGCAGGAAAGGATCTTGAATATGCTCTACTCAGGAATTCCTTCTTTGATGATCCCAGGAATTCCTTCTCTATTTTTGCCTCTGAGATAGCTCCCTTCTAGCCAAAGGAAAGGCAGGTAAATTGAGCAATCCCTTCTATTAGTGCTTCACATAGCTTGCCCCGTATTTGCATAGTCCCACTTATTCCCTGGATAGCAGTTACAAAGAAGCAGAAGAACCATAGTAAGACATTTTGAACCATATGAAGACATTGTGCATCAGTGCTGTGCTCAATAGAAACATTTTTTACTGTGTGGCATGTTTTCCTAAATATGCTGCTATTATTAAATGTAGTGGAGCTGATTCCAACTCGAAGCAGCCCCATGTGTGACAGAACATAATGTTTACTGGCCCATCTTTCCACTTTTTCTTAAGCTTGACACCATTGTTCAATCCAGCTCATTGAAAGTCTTCTTTTTTTATTTTCAGTGACTATGAACTTATCAAGCAAGATGTCCCCTTCCTGTGATTGGTTTCTTCTGATAACATGCCCGCAGCATAAGAGATAAAATCTCACTGCCCTCCCTTATAGGCAGCGTTCTGACTGTGCTTCCTCCAGGAGAGATGTTTGTTCTGTTTGCCCGTAGGAATTTTGATATCTTTAATCCACATCTTGATTCAGCCACATACCATCTCATTAAATTCTTAGAATGCTCCTGTAGACTAGTATTTTGCTTTGAAAGTAAAATGTAGAAAGGTGGAAACCATGCCACCTCTAAGCTAATCAGTGATAAAAACAAAATGAAAGTCTCTTAGGAGCCAGGATACCAGTTTTATAAGCATTGTCTGGTATTAATAAATTCTGGAGTCTTGAACATGTGGTTTAACATCTCCAAGTATCCATTTCTTTTAGTGTGAGGTAGAAGACTTAGTCTGCATTAGAGATATCAAAACTTGGACGATCATTAGAATAATCTGAGGTGTGTTGTTTTAAAAATGTATCTAGTATATGATAATAAATTAATATTAAAATTTTAATGTGTTCAGGTGCTAAGTGGGTCCTAGAAAAGAGAATCCAAGATCTATATGATTTTACCAGTATCATGCAACTAGTGAGAAGTGAAAGACTTTGGAGTCTTGACCCAGAATCTGTTCTATCACACCATGCCATCTTTCTCCAGTGATACATAAAACTACAAATATTTTAATGAAAAAACTGCCCCTAAGAACCGACACTAGTTGTCTTATTAGGCTTCTGATAAGCACACACACACACATACACACACATGCTACAGAGGGTAATAAAAATTCATTTTTGAAGTCGAGATTTTACTTAAGTTTCTGTGAGCCTAGCATAGCCAACATTCTTAGAAACAAAAGGCAGTCCCTTTTATTTTACACATTCACAAATGCTATTCCCTTTATAATGATACTGGCCAAACAATTCTAGCCTGGTTCCTTTTTCTCTGCTCAAGCTCATTTATTTTTCCTTCAGGTCATGCTCTTAAGAATAAATAGTTTAGAAAGCAATATGAATAAATATGCAGGTATCAAACAATGCATCAAGTGCTAAATGTGGATAAGTGGGGGGACTTTGGATGCTCAGGGGAGTTTGGTGATATTTTTTACAGATAAGAGTTTTGCTAATTTCGAAAGCTTCTCTTTAGAAAATAGGAGCTGGTTCTAGTGAATTTGAACACTATATCTTTATGCTGAACCAGTGTTCAGTATAATGAAGATGAAGAGTTTGAACCCAAAGACGTTCCCACCAAAATTAGAAAAACAAAAGAAAGCTCTCCACTCCAGAAGTAAGAAGAATACCTTCCCATGGCTGAAGCTATGGTGAGAATTCCGTCTGAGTTACTAACAAGGAGCTCACACTTTCACACACTCAGGGTCATGGTAAACATGGAGAATGAAGTAATAAAAAGTAAAAGTAAATAGGAAATATAAATATATCCAGACTGCTGTTTCTGACATATCTGATAAGAATCAGGAACAGTAGGGAAATAACAGCAAAGGTAAAAACCTAGAAGTGTGTGTGTTGAAATATGTCCTTAGCTGTTGCTGATAGATGCTGACATGATTCTGACTGATGGGACTCTACTTTCTGTAAACTGAAACACCTCCTTATGCGCCATCTTATAATTGTTCCTAGACTTGAGCCTATTGCTGCAACCAGTAGGTCAATTCATCTGGTTGAAGGTCTTCCTCTTTTTTGCTTCCCCTTTACTTTACCAAACATGATATTCTTCTTCAGGAACTGGTCTCCCCTGAGTGTATATCCAAAATACATGAGATGATGTCTCACCATGTTTCCTTCTAAGGAGCATGCTGGTTGTACCTTTTCAAAGACAGATTTGTGTTCTCTTTGGCGGCTCATGGTACTTTCAATATTTCTCCTCTGCACCGTATTGCAAATGCCCTGATCCTCTTGGTTATCACCGCCCCTTTCTCAGTGCTCCAGGAGTCCTATATACCCAGCTAGAACTAGGCAGCCGTGCTCAGTGGAATGGGAGCAGCATGAAATGGCTATGGAGAGGGGCTCATGGCGGGCATTTCATTGGTGACCAGAAGATACATGGAATTAGCCACAAGTTGGCTGAGTCCCTGGATGGTGGAAACAGTTAAACACTTGGCTAGTAGTTGAAAAGATGGTGACCCCAATGTAACTTCAGGTGTCTTAGACAACAGTCCTGATAATCTGGTTCTACAGAGCACTGCCTTGAAATCCTATGGTTCTGTTGTATTCCACACTGGAAAACACTATGAGTTGGAATCCATTCAATGGCAACCAACAATGTTAGCAACAAGAAGAGATGGCATCCCAAGATAAGCTCAGGCCACTTCACATTGTCAGAGACAAGAAAGGCATCCTAGTATCCCCACCCTTTGATCATGAGCATGTACTGAAGAAGGAAGTTTTTCATAGGCACGGCCTTGGAAAGGAGATACAGGAGGGAGGACAACCGAAAGAAAGAAGAGAGTATGTCATGTGTTTGAAGTTTCAGTTTTCTGAAGACATTAAAACACATACCTTTAAAAAAATGGCAAAAGGGCTAGCACATCAGTTTACTAAGTAGGAGAATGAGACCTTCCCTACAAGATGAATTCTGATAGAGAAAGCCAAGGAGATTTTTCTCTCTTTGAGTATCCAACTGGCTACAGTGATATGTCTGCATTTGCTAAGGCAAATGATAAGCTCATTCAGTTTCTTTATAATTCAAGATAAGAAATAGGAGAAAAAGACAACAGAAAGCAAAAGGAAAGTCTATAAACCATCCATTTTTATAAAGAATGGCATAAATAAGTTCTCATTCTAAACCTCTTTGTTCCTGCATCACTTTGCTTTTGCACCTTCTTTGAAGTACAGTCCTTAATAACAGTGAAGCTTGAAAGGATCTGAGAGGGATGCTGGTAATTGATGACATGGAGTTTTCATAGTAACCAAAGAGGCATCATCTGTTTAAAAATATGTTATCTATTTTCTGCTTTCCATTGTTGGAGTTTCTATCAGTCTTACTGTCACCTCATTAAAAGTAATGTGTTTATATTCTCTGGAAGTCCCCAATAATTCACTCTATCCTTTATGTATTCATTTGCTTATTTATGCATTTACTTTTCAATAAAAATTCACTGGTATACAAACTATGTGCCCTGATATGCTTCTCTTGTATTTGCCTTCTTTAGAGTTCAAAACCGTGCTTAAACTTGTGGTTTATTTTATTTAATACAGTGGAAAATTCTTTGGCAGTAGCTATTTTAGTGTTACTTTGACCTATTCTCTCGTTTTTATATAACTGTTAACTCAAGTAAATATTAAGTCAAATACTTTACCTATGTCAGTATGCTCTTTCCAAATATTTTCCATTGTTTTAATGTGTGCTTATGTGAGTCGTGTGATTTACTCATTTTTAAGTCCAGTACCCAATATTATTTAAGTTTTGAAGATAAACCAGATGATGTCATTATCTTTCCAAGCTGGGTCATCTTTTTCTCTGTTAGGCACATAAAGTGGGAGGTAATAGTTGTCTCCATGAGGTCCTCTTCTGACTGGTGGAGAGGGTCAGTTCTCCTATCCTTCCTAGTCTAGCCCTCTCTAAGATTGACCCTTCCATGAATTTCCACTGAGAGTCTTGTGTACAAATTTGCCTTTTCCAGTAATAGGTCCTAGACTACTGTTTTATCCTTTGTGCAAGTTTTAAGTTCTGCTTCCATGGTTTTCAGTTTAGATTTTTAAAAATCATTTTACTGGAGACTCATACAGCTTTTATCACAATCCATCCATCCTTTGTGTCAAACACATTTGTACATTTGTAGACATCATCATTCTCAAAATATTTTCTTTTTAGTTGAACCCTTGGTATTAGCTCCTAATTCTCTCCCTCCCTCTCTGCCCCTTCCGTCATGAACACTTGATACTTTTTAATTTTTTTATACTGCCCAATGTCTTCCTTCACCCACTCTTATGTTATCCATCACCCAGGGAGAGAGTTTTATGTTGATCCTTGTGATTGGTTCCCCCTTTTTCCCCCACCTTCCCCTTCCCCTCCTGGTATCACTACTCTCATTATTGGTCCTGAGGGCTTATCTGTCCTGGACTCCCTGTGTTTCCAACTCTTTCCTGTACCAGTGTACATCCTTTAGTCTAGCTGGATTTGTAGGGTAGAATTGGCAGTGAGGGGAGGAAGCATAAAAGAACTAGAGGAAAGTTGTCTGTTTCATCCGTGCTATATTGCCTCCCTGACTGATTTGTCTCCTCCCTGTGACTCTTCTCTAATGGGATGTGCAGTTACCTACAGGTGAGCTTTGGGTCTTCACTCTGCATTCCCTCTCATACACAATGATATGATTTTTTGTTCTTTGATGTCCGATACCTGTTCCTATTGAAACCTATGATCATACAGGTTGGTGTGCCTCTTCCATGTGGACTTTTTTGCTTCTCAGCTATATGGCCACTTGTTTATCTTCAAGCTTTTAAGAGCCCACATAGCTGGGCACCATCAGCTTTCTTCACCACCTTTGCTTATGCACCCACTTTGGCTTCAGGGATCTTGTCAGGAAAGTGAACACCAAGGAATGTCAGTTTAAAAAAGCAAAGTGTTGTTGCATTGAGAGTCAGCTTAGATTTTAACCCCAAAACCACACCCTCAAACTTGAAAAATATTTTCAGAAGTCCAAAAGGTTTTAACTCAAATTTGCCTCTTTAGGGGCTAAGGCCCTTTGGCATAGTGGTTAAGTGTGGGCCTGCAGCCCACTGGCTTGGTGGTTCAAATCCAGTGGTGGCTCTCCAGGAGCAAGACTGGGTAGGCCCCACGACCACCAGAGGGCAGTGATGCCCCCCCCCAAAAAAAAACAAATTTGCCTCTTTAGTCAACTGAAATTACAAAAATTTCTGTGAACAAGGCCTAGATTTTCAGCCTTTTAAACTATGAACACAGATTTTTCAGGAAACAAGGAGTAAAAGTAGAAGGAAAATATGTGATGAATTTCCTCCCCATGGTTCTCTCTTCACCAGATCCATGGGCTTTCTAAAGCTAGCTACTTAAGCAATATTCTGATGTTGTCAAGCTTGTGATTTCTTATGATGAGGATCTACCACTGGCTATTCTATCCGACTTCAAGCACAAATTTCTTAATTTTCTTTTAAATTTCATGAATTGCCCTAATTAAACAAAAATATCTTGCTGTATGCTATACAAGGTGACTTCAAAGGCCCCGTGGACATTTGCAATATATTCTCATTCTACTTTTCCAAGAACCTTTTGAAGACCCTTAAATGCTCTCTAATCAAAATTTAAAAAGCAAGGTAGGATACATTGACCTAATTATAGGACTTTGGAGAGTGTGATACAATGTCTTTTAAAGTGATTATGTAAAGAGAATTATGGGGGAGACGATCCACATCATTCCATGTGCCCTAAAGGGCACATCATTCTTTGATCCTGAAATCAGTTTTGAGAACAATTAATACTTGTTTCAGCTTGATGCTTCCAAGTGCTAGACTATTTCTCCTTGTTACATATTTTCATATTTATTATCATCCTAAAATTTTGCCCATTTTATGTCCATAGTACAGATGTGGAGACTAGGCCCAGAAATGGTGCATCATTTGCCTCAGGTACTTTAGGTGCTAAAGTGACAACTGGAACCCAAGTTGAATGATTCAAACACATGTCTTTGGGCATCACCTTACTGCCATGCTCTATCTCCTGCATTTACATCTACATCTAAAGGCCAGGAACAAAAGACACAACTGAACCTATCAATTCAGTGCCTGGATTATTCCATAAATGGATGTCCAACAAGTGATGTCTCTGCAACACGCTGGTACAGTAACAACTTAACTGCATCATGATCAGGGTAGCCAAGCAGGCAGCCAAGAATATGTGCCAGCATGCTGTGGGAATTCTCTATTCTGATTTGATTTTGCATTCAATAAGTAATGGGAATGCGAGATTGAAAATTCTATTTACAATGTAATTCTAAAGTAGTTTGTACTTTTGCATAATTGAAATAGCTTGCTTGAAACAGCTCACCACACCCAGGAATGCTTGCTTAGCTAAGCAGGAGAAATTTCAAGTCTTTACAAAATGCAGCAGCAATTGGAGGTAGTACATCCTGTTGTTAGCTGAGCTTTCTCAAACTACTGTTTTCATGTTTAAAGATTTTCCATTGGACGTGAGTGGTTTTTCCTGCGCATTTATGTCATATTGTGGGTTGAAGGCTCGCATTATGAGTTTGCAAATGAAAATCATTTCTTGACTGAAGGCAATTGTGAAAGGATCTCCTAAATTTTAAAGAATTTTCCAGATGCCAACTTTTTGATCACTCTTCCTCCAACACAACCCCAGAACTCACTTAGCACTACAGGAATGTTTGCAATCTTCCTCCAGTAATTCTCTACATCTGCAGGCCACATTTGGTGGCACTAAACCATGTGACTATTCTGCACTCTTCTATAGTTTTCTTTTTCTTCAAGATGACTGTCTATGAAGGAACATGGTCTCAGTGTATTGGCTTTAAACCAGTGTTTCTATGTTTTACCAGGCACAGTGCTAAAAATAAGTAAACAAAAACAAAGCAAAATCCTCCATTCGGGGCCAGTGAGCACCATCACAATAAATGGAAAAAACATTAATATTGTCAAGGATTTCATTTTCCTGGGATCCACAATCCATGCCATTGGAGGCACAGTTAGGAAATCAAATGATATATTACAATGAGAAAATATTCTACCAAAGATCTATTCAAATGATTAAAAGACAAAGATAGTACTTTGAAAACTAAAGTGCAGGTGACCAAAGCCCATGCCATTTTCAGTGGCTTCATGTGCACCAAAATCTGGGCAATGAATAAGGAAGCATGGAGGAGAATTATGTTGTTGGTGTAGAACAGAGAATGTGTCATGAACTGGAATAACCAATGGATCTGTGGTGACAGACAGTCACAATCCCCCTGCAAGAGAGGATGGTGAGATTTAGTTGCATATTCTTGAAAGGGCATCATGCTTAGCAACATAGAGGCTAAGGGAAAAAAGAGTAAGCCTCTCAACAAGATGAAATTAGATAACGTTGCAATAGTTGACTCCAACATAGGAGTAATTATGAAGACAATGCAGAGTGGACACTGTGCTATGTTGCACATAGGCTTGTTCATAGTCAGAGTCAGCTGGGCAGCACCTAACAGTGGCATGCATTGTTGGAAAATTACTAACAGCCTGTATGGTTTGTGCCCTCCAGATGGCTAATTTTATCTGGGAAGATGGCCTTGCATATGTGAAAAAAGTCAAAGAAATTCATATGTTAGCTACAATAATTACTTATTGATGTGACAGTTACTTGACTTCACTGAATTTCAATATTATCACCAATAGACTGAGGCTCTTCCTATCTTTTTTGAAAGAATGGAATGAGAACTCTCTCTGTGATCTAGTTCTGTAGTAACAGACCAGAAGTGGATGAATTTAACAGCTAGAAACTCGTTTCTTTGATATGTGTAGCTGTAAGACCCAATCCAGAGTGCTGACACTAGGATAGCTCTCACTGTGTGTCCCTCGGGTGCACTGTCTTTGTTTCCTTTCAGCTTCTTTAGCCCTGGCATTCTGTGAACATCTTCACATGTGCCATCTCCAGCAATCAGCCAAATTGGATTTAGAATTTCTTAGTGCAAGGACCTACTCCAGACTGTTAGTAAAGCATGTCTCTCTGATCTCAACTTTAGTACTCTTTCCTTTTGTCATTTATAAGATAAAGGGTATTGGACCCCATACCTCAGAAAAACTTCCATGGGATCAAGGATGTGATGGAATTAAGAGTATTTTATTCCGCCATTGGCTCAGAGAACCACTAACTTGAATTCACATAGATTATTCCTTCCTCTGTGAGATGAAAACTCCACCCCACCCCCCTTTCGTTGTTTCATCTTGAAAGGGGATTTCATGTATATGTCATCCTTAGCACAGAACTGGAAATAAAGTGATTGTACAAAAATGCAAATTATTTTTCTTGTTTTTATTATGAATTAAATTGAGATCTGGTCTTCATTTCTGGCTGAAAAGTATCAGTCAAAATGAATCCATGCATCTATGAAAGTCTTCAGCTCAGGTCAATGACGATCATGGTCCGATCACCTGTACTTAAGAAACAGTGTGTTTCATATCAGGCCCATTGAGTAGTTCAATCACCCCTGGTCACTGTACAAGCTCATGATAAGACCTCACAATGCCCTTCAGTGAGGAGCAGCTCAGCCTTTCCATTGAATACCACTGTCAGGCTTTGGAAGGGTGCCACAATTTACTGAAGAAAGAATCTGTGTTTGTGCTCAGATCCGCCATCCTTTTGATAACATTTTAAAGGGATATATGGGGATAAAAATAATAAGCTACATATTGCCTATTGTATTTGTAATTTGTGATCAAAATATACACAGCAGACAAGTGTCATGCAAAAATGACCTTTTCCTCTATTGTTTTAAGACACAAACTGAAAAGGTACATGCAGATTTTGGAGTCAATCTGGGGAGGATGGATCTCTTAATAAACTTAATAAGCTCACCATGCTTGTATAACATGTTATCTTTTAGGAGTACATTTTGATTGACTCAGAAGAGTCATCCAGAAATACATTCTTTGCGTACATACAGACACATGTGCAAACTGGTATGTACACATATGCACACAGTTTATGGCAACCTTTCTTTAACAAAACAAAATAGCAGCACCTACCAACAATTTCACTTCCATTCTGTGTGATTCTGAGCTGAAAATCCAGTGATACTAAGCTAAACACTTTATCTAGCCAAGCTGTGAGAGAGTAAATTTGTGTTATTGTTAGCCACGAAAAGTGGGTCATTTGCTTTGACCGAAGAAAATGAACACGAAGCTCAAGACAAGGAAGCACGGATGTGGTGTGCTGAGCTCCATTCTGAAACATGTGACCAGATTCAGACATCCTGCAACTGAGCTTTTTACGTACATTGTACTTTTTATTTAGCGTTCCTTGAATCTCCTATGTAGCTACTCAAACAAGACCTTGACTATGTTCACAGATGTGGGATATGCTTAACATCAGTCCTCAACAAGTTAGTGGCTGGGACAGATGGGTTTCTGAATTAAAAAATTCAAATATTGAATAGGGAAAGTCGAAAAGGAAAACAAAAACCTGCCTAGGATGGACTAAGAAGGGAGGATTCCATTTCCTCAGCTCCCAGTTGAGACACTGACTCAATATCTATGAGGGACTTTGAAATCTGACTCTGGACACTTCTAGCCTGTTATGGAAATGTCTTTGTCTGGCATGTCTCAACTTAAGCAGAAACTGTTTGTGTTACATTTCGGTTTAGAAAAATTACATTGTTTTTCTAATTTAACTAGAGGGGGTTTGGCTTATCCGGTAAATTTATTACTGGTCTGAAATGTTAAGAGGAACAGGCTAGTTTCCCTAGCTCTTTGGACTTATGTCAAGAGCAAATGGAACAGAATTTGATGTCATTGTAAAAATTATGTAAATAATACTGGGAAAGTCCTGTCTGTGGGAAAATAACTAAATCACATCAGCAGGCAAATGCAGAGAATGATGCGACAGTTTCCGCAACTCCTCTCTCACTCTTCTGCTCTGCATTGTCAGTGGAATCTAATTATGAGGCTCCTGAATGAGAGGCAGTCTCAGAAGAAGGGGGGAAATGGCCAGAATAAGCCTATGCTGCACTAATGGATGCAATCCATGTTTAACCTCCCTCTCACCATTAATTTCTAAATCCCGGAGTTGCAGTAATTTATGGTTATTGCACTACAATTTAGTGTGCTGCTTCCCTATCTATGCCTTTGCATAGTTTTCCTCCTACCATTACCACAGTGAGCACAAAAGAGGGTCAACAATCCCGTTTGAGCCTGTGCATTTAATGGGACTCAGCTGCCAATCATATTAGAGCTTCCACTTCATGTAGAGCTTTCACTCTCATGCAACGGAGAAAAATAAGGTGAAAACAATTCATCTAGAAACCCTCATCGTAATAAGCTATGATTGAGAAGAGGCAACAAAACATTTATTTTGCACTCTATGTGAAGAAAGGGTTCAGAAAGTCAGAGCTTTTATTCATTCATATGTCCATCCATTCATGCCTATAATAGTTGGCTGAGGATCAATTGTACCATTCTGGGGATATATATATATAAAATATATATTTATGTAAATATATTTATATTAATTTATATTAATATATTTGATTAATTTAATTTAATTATATATATATATTTGGCTAAGGTACAGTTTCTATCATCAGGGACTCCCAATCAAAAGGAGAACAATTAAATGTCCAAATCACGTAAAGTCAAAATAACAAGAGGGTAAGGAATTTGAGGATCTAAGAGAGGATTACTGGTTCACGCAGAATGAAAGGAGGGCTGCCTTTTTTGGTGGAGGAAAAGCTCAATGGGAGTGTTTTCTTCATGCCTGCCTTCACAGTATTGGAAGTCAAGTGGATGTTCAAAAAGTCGAGCAAACAGTTCTTTGATAATCATGGAAGCTCACTGTGCCTTCTGTCTAGAAGAGGGGCTGTAGGACCAAACTAATGAGAGACTTCAATGACCGAAATATTGAAAATTAAGATGGGTCAGCTATACGCAATAACCCATATGGTGCTTAGAATTAAAAAAATGAATAAAGCCCTCAAAGGGAAAGAAAAATAGGCTGCAGCGTGGTCTTTGCCATTGCTGTCCTTTCCAGAGGAGTGCCACTTGACTCAATTCGAGAGATATTAGAGATAACTTCTTTGGATTAGAAGCAGTTTGAGTTGGATTGTTTGAATACATTAAGAGTAATTAGAATTGTGGGTGCCAAAGGACTGAACACTCTTGTTCTGCCAGGGGATGACTTCCTTTTTCCTTTTCATCTGTGGCCATCATCTCAGAGGTTCCATAACACTGTTTCCAAACAATAAGTTTCATCTTTTTTTTTTGGAGGTGTGGGAGAACAGATTAATTTTTGGCCCTATATTTTCTTTAATCGTCCTAATTGGGACTTTTTATGGCAGGCAGAATGGGTTGTGATACCATTCGGTCATGCTATGGTCCCAGGTTAACAGGGACTGTGTTTCAGGTGTGTATTGTCTTTGTTTTTGTGAAGAGCTATGGCATCAGGTTGGACCCATAGCAACCTCAGTCACCCTGGGAAAAACACCACCCAGGCCAAACCACTGGGAAGGCCTGCCTTCCCAACACCGCCCAGACCTGCCTTCCCAACGACTCATCCTATGCTTAAGCCCCTTGTTGCAGCCGCTGAGTTAATCCACCTCATCGAGGGCCTTCCTCTTGTTCCCTGCCTCTGCACTTTAACAAGAATGATGCCCTTCAGTGACGAATCTCTCCTGAAAACATGTCCAAAGTATGTAAGTTGCAGTCTGCCCAATCTTGTCTCTAAGAATACTCTGGCTGTACTTCTTCCGACACAGACTTGTATGTCTTTTGGCACATCGTGATCCTTTCGATACTCTTTGCCAACACAAAATTCAAATGTATTAATTCTACTTTGATCTTCCTGATTCAATATCTAACTTTCACATGTATATGAGACAACTGGAAATACCATGATTTGGGTCAGACAGACCTTAATCCTCAAAGTAACATCATAGTTTTCAAACCTCTAAAGAGATGTTGGGCAGCAGGTTTACTCAATGGAAAGCATTTTTGACCTCTTGACCTGAGCTTCCATGAGCACTGACTGTGGATCCAAGCAAGACAAAATCCTAGACAACTGCAACCTTTTCCTCATTTGTCATAACGTTACCTAGTGTGGCTAGTTCTGAGAATTTCAATTTTCTTCCCATGGAGTTGCAATTTATACTGAAGGCTGCAATACTTGATCATCATCAGCAAGTATTTCATATCCTCCTCACATTCAGCAAGCAAGATTGTGTCCTCTACATATCAAAAGTTGCTATTAAGCCTTCCTCCCATCTCATTGCCATTCATATAAACTACTCCTCTCATAAATTCCTCAGGATATAGATTAAGTATAAAGCTTCACAGAAACCTTTCCTGATTTTAAACCATGCAGTAGTCCCTTGTTCTGTTCATAGAACTTCCTCTTAAACCATGTACAAGTTCTGCGTGTTTCTAATAAAGTGTTCTCGAATTTCCATTTTTCTCCAGGTTATCCATAGTTTGTTATGATCCACACAATCAAATGCCTTGGCATATTTGATAAAATACAAGCAAATATCTTTCTGGTATTCTTTGCTTTGAGCCAAGATCCAACTAGCATCAGCAATGTTATATCCTATTCCATATCCTTTTCCGATTCTTCCCTGATCCTCTGGCAGGAGCCTGTCAATGACATGCAACTGTTTTTACAGGAACTTCAGCAACATTTTATTTGCAAGACATTTCAATGATGCTGTTCTGTAACTTGAGCATTCAGCTGGGCCACCTTCCTTTGGTGTGGGTACAAATATGGCTCTGTTCCAGTCGGCCCAGTCACTCTTTTCTAAATTTCCTAGCATAGAAGAATGAATGCTTCCAATGCTTCATCAGTTCTTGAAACAGTTCCATCGATATTCCTTTAATTACTGGAGCCTTTTTTAACAAAAAATGAATGCTTTTTGTGCAGCTTGAACTTCTTTCTTTGGGACCAATGGTTATTGTTCATATGCTAACTCCTGAAATGGTGAAATGTACAGCAATTCTGTATATTCTTTCTTCTTTTGATGCTTCTTGCATCATTAAATACTTTGCTCATAGATTTTCAATATTAAAATTTGAGACTTTGTTTTTTCTTCAGTTCTTTCAGTTTAATATATGTCACTTTTTCATACTGTGTTGGCTTGTGTGTTACTGTGACGTTGGAAATGACCTCACTGATCTTTCAAATGTCATCAGGGTGACCTAAAGTGAACAGGTTTCAGTGGAGTTTCCAGGGGAAGAAAAGATAGCAAAGAACTTCTAAGTAAATGACCTCTGATAATCTTATGCATTAATTTGAAACTGAAGACTAGTGAATGGAAGCAGAACATTGCTTGAGATAGTAACTGGGGATAGATCCCTCAGGTGTGAGGACACTGGAAATGTGAATGACAAGGAGCTATTTTCTTGGAGTGGAGTCAATCATAGTTGATGTGAATGGGATAAAGCCTGAGGGGTTGGATCATTTTGAACCTTCATCTGCTTAAGGGATATGACTCAAAGAGAAACAACTCCAAAAGTTTGTTAATGACTAGAACTTGGAATGTGTGAAGTGTAAATGTAGGAAAATTGGAAGTCATCAAAAATGAAATATAATGCATAAAGATAAATATTCTAAGCATCAGTGAGCTGAAATGGAATGGTTCTGGCCATTTTGAGTCAGCAAAGCATATGCATTACTATTCCAGGAGTGACACAATCAAGAGGAATAGGATTATCTTTATTGTCAAAAACGACATTGCAAAATCAATTGTGAAGTTTGGTGCTGTCTATAATAGAACTAAATTTACCCACCTTCAAGGCAATCCAGTCAATAAAATTAGCATTCAAATTTATTGAACAACCGAAAAAATCTACTTTTAAAGAAATTGAAATTTCTCCTCAGGTGTTCAATCTAAAGTTGACCAAATATGCATTGATAATTATCAACTATTGGAATGCCAAAGTTGGAAGTAAAGGAGCAGGAATCATAGTTGAAAACTATGCACTGGGTGGTAGAAACAAAGCTGGAGATAGTATGATAGGAGTTCCAGCCTTCCGAACAAACATCAGGCCATTTTCACTAGTGGTTGCAGGTCTGCTGTCCATTCAGAAGTATATAACAGCAAGAATTCACCTTATTACAGTCTTAGCAGCATTTGTTTTTCTGGGTTTCAAGTTTTTTTATTTTAGTTTTTTTTATTTCGGTTTGCTTTGTGTCTTTTCACAACTCTTGTCCACTTTAAATTATGTATGAGAGGGTACACAAAAATAATTGGAATTGCACTGGGCAGAGTGGAGATTTCACAGCACACATTCTTTCCTGCTAGGCAAGCGTCATGCTCTGAGCTAGCACACCAGTGGTGTCACCTGGGAAGACTCTGATCACAGTGAGTATTTTCATAAAAGCAGTTTCATTCAAACCTAATATTTGTAATGGATGATGTAAGGGACCATTGGGCAGTTGTGAAATTTTATTTCCTATTCAGGAAAAACACTGCAAAAACTGTTGTGAGGTTGAAGACAATTTATAAGGACAGTATTATGGGAAAAGTTCAAGTATATGAGTGGTTTTCTCATCTCAATAAAAGAAGAATTGATGCATTTGAATCATGGTGCTGGTGAAAAATATTCAAAGTACCATAGAGTGACAAAAGAACCAATAAATTTCTCAGAATAAATGTTGCCAGAATTCTCCTTGGAAGCAATGGCAAGACTGTCTCTCAAACTTTGGGCATATTGTTAAGCAAGAGCAAGCCCTGGACAAGAACATCATGCTTGGTAAAGTAGAGGAGTCACAAAACAGAGGAAGATACTCAAGAACATGAATGGACAAAGGGACAGTCACAATGGGTTCAGCATCAAACCGTTGTAAGAGGGCAGAGGACGACTCGGTATTTCATTCTGTGGTACATAAAGTCGCTATGATTTGGAACTGACTTGGAGGCACTGAACAACAACAGTGCCTGGAGAAGGACAATGTGCTTGAAAACATAGGGGCTCAAATGAAAGACGAAGACTCTTTAGTAGATGTATTAAGACAGATGTGAAGAAGGGGCTCCAACATAAGAATGATGGTGAGAATGACACAGGGTTGGGCAGTGATTTGTTCCCTTGTGCCAGGGATGATATGAGTTGGACCACATAGCAACAAAAGCAATAGTTATAACCATTTTACCTATAGAGTCCTGGTAGCTTAGTGGTTGCCCATTGGACTGCAATGCACAAGGTTCTCAGTATGAAACCAATGGCAGCTCCATGGGGAAAAAACCAACATGTCTTCTCCCTTCTATAAATAGTTACAGTCTCAGAAACCAACAGAGGCAGTACCATTCTGTCCTATAACATTGCTACGAGTCAGTATCAACTTGATGATAGTGGACTGGGCTTTGTATTTATTTGTATGTTACTCATATGTCATATATATTTGTTTCTTACTCATCAGTGTGCTCAAGGTATACCGACATATAATTCAAGGTTACGTTTACTTTGTTTTAACTATGAAGTTAATAGACAATTTCATGAATGTATATTTAAAAAGTTTGTAAGATGAATTGTATGCATTTACCTTTTCCTTTTTATCTAATTAAAATCAAATTGATATTTTTCTTAAAGGAATATATGCAGATGGTTTAAAAAATAAGATAGGAAGCCAAAAACTCATAAAAAGAAATACCCCCATCATCATCTATCTTGCTTCTTTGAAAACTAACCCCCAGTTATCTATGAACTTTCTTTTCTTATTTCCTTTTTTTCCCCAGTGTGGAAAATGTATGTGGAAGAAGTCATTTTCTTTCATTCAATATTCTTCATATGTATAATGCAGTAACATTAGTTATGTTTATCATGTTTTATTGTCATGTTAAATACTTTGGTAATTGTGAGAATGAGCACTCTAATCTCATGAATAATCATATGTATTGATTTACACACTACTATGGTATAAATGGGTAAAACCATTTTACTTTTAGTACACCATTCACTCATCTTCTCCAATATAACTGTAACACAATTGTTTGCTAAATCAATATACTGTTTTAAATTGTAAAAATGTAAATAGTTTTTATTGATGGAGTAGTTTTCCTTTTTTGAATCTTTGTTGTCATTACTTGGAGTTAATAATTTTTCATTATAATGCACCCCATGCCAGTTTTTCTCATACATTCCAACAACACAATGAAAAAAATGTTCAAACAAAGCAATGTTCAAAAAAAAAGCTGGATATATTGATTTCATTTTGACTTATGTAGTTCCCTTGAGTATCAGAGTAAAACCAAACTTTGTTAAATTTTCTATGGCTAATTTTTTTGGAAGGAGTTTGTCAGATCCTCTTTTGAAGTTGCCTCTGAGTAGATTCAAACCTCCAACCCTTTGCTTAGAAGTCAAATACATGTATAGTTTATGTCCCTCAAACCCTCCAATGCAATGCTCCAAGGAGGCAGATCTTTCAGATAATACCGTCACTCATCCACGGATCAATTCTTCAACTGTTACACCCTCTTTAATAGAAAAAATGATATTTTGATTCCTTTATAGGCTGGGCTTAGCATTCTAGGTTAGAATTTTTTTTCTGTAGTAAAATCAAGCTCTATTAAAATATGTGACTTTGTTTTCTTTGGGTTTCCATTATTGGTGCTATGAAGGCAAATGCCTTTCCATGATCTGTGTGTGTCTATGGGACAGTCTAATTGCACAGATTAATAAGTTCTTTTCTTTCAAATCATCTCAGATGGAGTGAGCACACCAGTTATCAAAGACAAGATTGAAATTATTCAAGTAGAGAATATGTTCTAAAGGATTTTAGAATTGATTAAAATGTAAAGAAGTAACTCGTGACTCCCTCGCAGCAGATATTCTTAGTACCTGCTCTGCATGGGAATGCAAAGCCATCAAAGAAGAGCTCCCTCATTTCCTCTATCACATTTCAAAACCAACTCTAAGTCTAGGGTATTTCTAGTTGCTCCTTTCATTTTTCTGCTTATGTAGCATCTGTTTTCTCTAGCAACTTTTTGGTTATTTCCATGATCAATTAACTCCTATTTTACTGTTTCATTTACCTATCTAATGTGCTCTAAAACAAATGCAATGTTTTGAAATCTTCCTCATCTTGTTTTTTATGACTTTGCTTAAACTTGCTTGAACACAATCTGTGCTTGCTATCTCTGTGTGCCTCAGTGTACTTCTATGGAATAGAGTGGGAAGTGTTTTCAAGTACTTGACAATAAAAATCTTGCTTGCCGGCATCTCTTTACAGAAGGGTCGTGGGGAGAAGATGAGCCAGTCAAGGTACAGTGTAGTAACAATGAAATATGCAACTTTCCTCTAGTTCATAAATGCTCTCCCCACCCCCAAACTTCCACTATCATGATCCCAATTGCACCATACAAATATGGCTAGACCAGGAGATGTACACCGGTATGGAGAGGAACTGGAAATGTGGGGAATTCAGGATAGATGAGCCCTTCAGGATCAGTGGTGAGAGTGGTGATTCCGGGAGGGTGGAGGGAAGGTGAAGTAAAAAGGAGAACCCAATCACAGGGATCTACATATAACCTCTACCCTGTGGTACCAACACAGGGAAGGGTGAAGGGGCATACTGGACAGGGTACAATATAACAAAATAATGATAATCTGTAAATTACCAATGGTTAATGAGGGAAGAGAAGTGGGGAGGGATGGGAAATATGAGGAGCTGATACCCATGGCTTAAGCACAAGGAGGATGTTTTGAGAATGATGATGGCAACAAATGTGGTTTGCTTACAATAGATGTATATATTGATTGTGATAGGAGTTGTATGCACCCCTAAATAAAATGATTTAAAAGAAATTATGCTTGCTTTTGGTTGGTACAGCAGTGGATGTTAAAGAAAATCATGTAAGGCCCCATAAAAAAGTAAAGAGACATAGACATTAAATGTGTTCTTCATGAGACTTTCAAAGAAAATGATGAATATTTTATTGGACACTGGCAGACAGGTAATCCTTTTTAGGTAATGAAAAAACATATATTACCTTCAAAGGTGTTTGTACCTTCAAATGTGGTTGTTCATGTGGATCATGGGCCAGAAATCCAATGCAAGCCTGCAACAAGAAAGGCAAAAATTCTACCGCTGATCCTATTCAGAATTGTTCTTGTTGTTTGAAGTATCTGATTCGTGTTACAATCAACATTGACAAAATGTAATGCTATCATTAAGAAATATGATTTGGTTTATCCCTTGGCTATTGAGTGAGCTATGTGTACTGAAATAGAACTTGCCAATAGGTAGGCAATATGCTTTATGACTTATGGGAAGGATCAAGACCTTACTGTCCCCCCTCTTAAGTGTTTAAATGTTATTAAGCTTCTATGGAGTAATGCATTCATTAATCTCTTTGTTCATTCATTTTTCATTTGTTTGAAGCAATCATTTTTTTAATTACCTATAAAGTACAAAACACTTTGCCTGGCACTGAATTAAATTTACCTACATTTTCCAGGGAGAATTCTCAGTCTGATATTACAAAACAGTTTCACCATCATTCTTACAATATTTTTCATAAGGTCTGCCTTAATCTAAGTAGTACACAGTAAATGCTCACTCTATACTTGCCTCATGGAAGCCCAGATAAACATTTGGAATGGAAATGGTATAATTATCTTTGATTAGTGACTAAGCTAACTAGCCCTTCTGCCCCCACCCCCCACTTATTTCAGACAAAAAAGGAAGTAGATGTTGATTATGAGGCACTAATGTAGAGCATTCATGCACAGCTATAATTCCACTCATGAATATGCATAGTTATGCATCAGTTGTTATTCTCAACAGTGCGGAAGGTACCTCAACCAATGATACACTCATTTAGAATTAGAAAACAGATGGGAATATTGGAAAGCAATTTGGGGAAAATATTGGGTAGACGCCAAGTACTCTTGCTTGTGTTCCATATGGAAGTGGTCCCTAGGCCTTTCATCAAATAAAATGTGGCTGCTAATTTAAAGTCCAACAGAGGCTTATAGCAGTTTTCACTGACAGTCTGGAATAGTGCTGCTGTTACGGAAGAAAGCAAGAGGACTCACAAGCAACCCTGAATAGCGAAAAGCCTCTGGCTCCGGCATCCCAGACTTCAAATTGGGCTTTTTTGATTTGTTACCTTGGGTAGATAACTAGACACTTTGAGTATTGACATTTTCAAATGAACGTGACAATGTTAATGTCCTCTCTCGTCACGATGATTCAAATGAGAAGAAATCTAGATACATGTTCTCATTGCATACACACACATAGCGTTTATGGAATGACATCTAAATCAACGATGTTGGGGAATAGTTCCCTGCGATGTTCTGGGAATTATTAAAAATAATGAGGGATGACAATTTCTTAGGGCTTCCATATTGATGTTTCTATAAACGCGATACCTTAAAACTTTCTCCCAGTTTTAAAGAGACCAGAAGTCCAAAATCACAGCGTGTCAGCTGCATTCCCTCTGAAGGCAGGTGTGAGAGATATATCTTCCTCTCCCAGGTTACGGCGGCCGATTCCCTATGTGACTTCTCCATACCTTCAATCTCTGTCTCAGTGTGCAGATGCCCTTCTCCATGTGTTTCTGTTAAGGACTTGGTCAGTCATTTGAGAGAACACTCTGACAATTTGAGATACTTTCTTCTTCTCTCAATATCCTTAATTTAATTAATTCTTTGAAATTTTCTAATAATGTTCTAATCGCAGGTTCCAGATGTTAGAAATTATAGATATCTCGGCAGGGGAGTGAGGGGCAATATGCAGTTGAATATATATATATATATATGTAATTCCACAAGAACTCTTAAAATATATTAAATGTAAAGAAATATGGCATCTATATCACTATTAAAATTTATAATTTAATATTTGTTAAATTTTATATAGAAAAAGATATGTTTACTTATGATCTGAATGGTAGTCCATTTTAGCTTTTGACTTTTTCATAGAAACAGAAGTTTTCTCTCAAGTTCTCTCTGCCATGGGTGTGATGTATTACTTTAGGTTCATGATTTCAAGGAGACAAAAGGTGTCACTTTAGCCTACAAATTCCAGAGACTTGTGTTCATTTCATGAGAAACTATTAAACGTGACAGTGCAAACTCTGTCCCTCTCCTATGTCATGGTGAACAGGCAACTTAAATGTCAGAGTAGAGGAAAGAAGAAACACCTCATGTCTGGTATAATAAAAGTCAATATTGTTTTATCAGTATCTCTGCAAATAAGCTCCCAAATCAGCTAATTTAAAACCTGAAAGTAGATTACCAGACTAACACATCACTATGGTTAACAAGCATGATGTAAGCCGTGTTCAAGATATTTAAGAACTATAATTCTGGAAGACTAGATCATAGACACTTCCAGTTATGTTCCTTTTCTTACTCTTTGCCCAGGGCCCCAAGCTAGGGAGGGAGACCAGCTCACATTCAAAAGTCTCTTTCAACTACAAAAAGAATACCCCCAGAGTACCTGCTCTCCTCAAAATGTTTCTTCAGGCTGCCTCTGGGGTTTTGTGAAATCAAAGATCATTTTTAGTTCATGAATGGTCACACAGGACTATAAAATTCATTTGCCCCTTTCCAGTGGATTGGTTTGGGAAAATCCATGGTTTTATTGCCCTTGGGCTAGTCCTTGCCTTGAACAGTCTCTATACCTCAGGGTTGAAAATGGGGGGTGGGGGGGAGAAACCTAGTGCAATGGATTGACATTTTGTGAACTCTTTTACATAGCAGGGATGTCTGTGTTTTCTCTTTTATGTGCAGATACTATGGTGCTGGTTCATTCATGTATAGTTTTATTCCAAATAATAACAAAAAAAATTAAACTTGTCTCAATAATACACTAATGTTGGATCTTCAAAACACAGGTCCGACTAAAGCAGGGACTTCTGAAGGGATAGCCTAGGACAGTTAAATTCAAGGCAGGAAGGAGGTCAGCTCAGAAAATTGTAAACTCTCAAAAACTCACTTCCAGCACGTCAGCAGCGACAAACAGAGACTCTATAGGACAAGAGGGAACTGTCCGTGTAGGCAGTGAGGGGCAGTCTTCTTTACAGAATTGTAATTATTTACATAGTAAAAAGTTCTGTCTCTCTGCCTGGGAGAGAACTCTGCTGCTGTGGTGTGAACTGTCCACGTTGTGATTAGCAACCCAGAGCATGAGCACGATGTCACCAGGTTATGGGAGACGTTTTGTTTGTTTTCTTCTGCAGATCCCTAAGGGATAACTGTAATACATTTTCTAAAAGATTGTAGAATCGTAGCTGGTCATGGGAGTCTATTATGAGGAAGCTTTACGAAAAGTGAAAGCTGCCTTAGTAAGAAAAGGGTTCATGAACTTAGAAAGCAGAATTTTCTTTCATGATGATCCGCTGTTCATTCATCAGGGTAACAAGGGTTGCCCCTGAAAATTTGAGAGACCTACCCCTGCATGGGCTAACCCGACAGCCCTGACATTCTCACTTGAGACTTCTTTGTGTCCCCAAAGTTAAAGAATATTTAACAGTGACACTGTTTTCTTATTTTTTCTTATTTTTATTGGGGGTTAATACAGATAGCATGTCGTTCCATAATTTGAGCATTTCTATCCATTTCAAAACATTCTTTTCCTTCTTGAACTCCTTGACATGAGCTCCCTTTCATTCCCTTTTATTGGATTCTCGCCAGGCCCCCATCACCACTGTAGGCGCAGAAACTCTTTCTCCTTGCTGCTCCTCTAGGTTCATCAATCCTGGTTTCATATACTGAAAGACAGGAAAGCATGTAGCAAAAATTCAAAAGGGTCGCCCTCAATGACATCTGAAATAAACCCCACTATGATAAGCACTTCTGAGATAAACCCCCATTATGTACAAAAAAAAATACAGAAAATGTTGAAAACCAGATCAGGCCTAACATGGATCAGAGGAGGGTAAGCTGACATCATTTTCATTCCTCCAGGATGTCAGAACTGGTTTTTGATGTGGTATCAATCAAAAAGCACAGGATTTTTGTGGAGGGATTCGGAAACACCATCTCCAGAAATGAATGCGCTTAGATGGGGTATCTGTTGAGAAAGAATCACTTCACTTTTTGCTATTTTTTTCTAAATAAAGTATGCTATGATTTTGTAGCAATAGATTTTACTTCCTCCCACATACTCTCACACACATTGGACATGCTATCAGGAGTTATCTGTCCCTGGAGAAGTACATCATGCTTGGGGAATTGGAGGGACAGCAAAAAAAGAAAAAAAAGAAGGTTCCAAAAAAGATGGGTTGACACCAGGGCTGTCGCAATGGGCTCGAACAGAAGAATAACTGTGAGACTCAAGCCAGCCCAGGCAGTGTGTTGTTATACATGGTGTCACTGTGGGTCAGAACGGACGCAGAGACATGCAAGGCATCAACATATGTATCACCCCTTAAAATCGTTATGCTCATAGCCCAGATAAGCTGTCCCGGCTCTCGCTGTGAGTGTCCTAGTTCTGGTTATGGGCTAGCGCTGCGTTTCCTATACAGGAACCTGACAGAGAGGGAAGGTATCTCATCCTCAGTCACACGTTTTGTCAAAGCCAGAATCAAAATTCAAGCGCATCTGTCATGTCTCTGAAACACCGACTTCCCAAGATTCGGTGTGAAGCTAGTTGATGGCATATTCCATACAAGGACACCAAATCTCTGAAAGCTGGATTTTGAGACTGTTAGCGAGTGTCATTTGAATAACTAAGTACAGGGAGGGAAACCTGCTAAAAGAGATGTTTCCATTGAACTGTCACAGTGCGAACAAATAAATTGTGGGAGTGTGAACAATGTTTTTAACTTATGCTAGGAACTTGATGGGCAAAAAAGCTGCACGTTATGTATTTATGTGTTATTTATCTCCCATGAATAACTTTGGTGTTAGTGATTTTTTAATGGTTTTAAATTAACTGCTTCATCGAAAAATGTTTGCCTTCCACTATGTATGCCAGCTGTCATTGCCCCAGTGGTAAGTGTATGAAAAACTGACCTTGAGTTGACTCTGACTCATAACAACCATATATAGTATTTCAGAGGCTATACATCTTTATGGAAGCGGAAGGCTTCACCTACCGCTCTGAACATCCATGATCTCTTATGATCTTGGAAGTCATCAGAGCCAGGCTTGGTTCATGGTCCTGCGGTAGGTGGATATATCGTTCATAAATCATTAGTCAGTGAACTACTGGTAAATGATTGACAAGTTAGCTCACAGTGAGAGCCACTGAAGCACCAGCTCCTAAATGAAAGGCAGGTCTTATCTGCTTTCAGAGGTGCCTTGAGAACCTCATGGAGCGGGCATGCTCACACTTTGCAGCTTGCGAGCTACTTATGAAATGATCGAGTCAAAATGATCTACCTACTACAAAGATGCAAAACACATTTTTATTTCATTTATTTATTAAATTTATTCATAAATGCATGGAGAATTCTTTATACATGCAATGAATGTTTACCTTGCATAACTGCATGAGTCCATATGGCACAACGCAACACAATGAACTATGTACATTTTTTGTCATTACCTGAGTTTTTTCTGATGACTTGCACTGAATGGAATGAGCCAGGGATGCATAGTCCGGACAGTAGCTGCTGACAGCCAGCCTCAAATGAGCATCAGTCATAGTGGAACAGTCCTTGGATTTAATGATCTTTATGTGTGAAAAGGCTAACTCATATCACTAAGTAGAGCCGAATAATGCAGTCAAGGAGGTAGCACTTCTCAAGTTTATGTACTTTCCCTCTGCAAGTTTCAGAAATGTTCACGTGCTCTGGACTTCAGCTGCATGTTGGCTTGTAGTGTCAAAATCTCCCATTCTGCATGAAAGTGATATGTTTTTGTCTTCCTACATGGTTTAGCTCCTCCACTCATTTTAATGTTTATGTTTCTTATGTTTAAAGAGAGAAAAACCAAGGTCTACATATTGGCAATATCTTGTCAGTTTTGCTGAACTTAATGCAGTTATTTTTGCATGCATTTGACACCTACAATTGCATCTGATTGGCTGCAGTGTATATCAATCAAGTGATGGGATTGATTATTTCTCACGTCTATTTTTGAATGCCATGTAATCTACCCACACTACATTTGGGAACGACTAGTAGCTCGTGATCATGTATTGAGCACCCCTGCCTTGAATTGTAGTTCTATTTTGCAATACCTGTGATCACCAGCATTCAGAATTCAATTCAGTGGCAAATGGTTTATGTTTTGTTGTTTGTTCAATTGTCTGTTCATTTTGATGTAAATATTCTGACTGTGGAGAACTTCTAGCAGTAAACGTGATATCATTAGATACAGATTGGGAATGATATTCCATAGCTCATCATTGTGTGATATTACTATGCAGATACTTAAAAGAATCATAGATAATTGTCAAATATAGAAAATAATTCATTAAAATTTAACACTTATTAGCTTTGGAATATGTATGATTTAATTTTTCTTAAAGACTCTTAAAATATGGGCTCATTAAACTACTAAAAACTCAATAAATACCTCTTCCAAGCTAGCATGAGACAGCTGTAATATACCACTCAGCCACCTTCATTTTCTTCTGTATTCCTCTGAGCTCATTTCCTCTAAGTCTGCTCAAATCTTGGCAACATGTTATTGACCTGATTGTCTATCTTTGTGTCTATCAAATTGACCTGTGCAGGGTCCCACTCTCATCACCCTGAGTGAAAAGTAACTTTGAAAATTGATAGATTTAGTAACCTAAAAGGCATTTGAAACTTTAAAACATTTATCAGAATAGTTATCTTTTTTCATATGACTGGATGACTAGTGGTAGAAGTTTCCAGGAACATAGGAAAGCAGTAAGTTAATATTTTAAGCTAGAGATATATCTTAGCCTAAATTTTGAAAGGATCACATCATTATCAATGTATCAGTCTGAATCAAAATTCAAATAACCCAACACTAGTATCTTTTTATATAAAATGAGATCTGGATTTATAACTTACCAAACTGAGTAGTTCTGTTACTTTCTCTGGGATCCTTTGGCCAAGCAGTATTTTAATAGATATGTTATTGTTTAGAATGATTGAACTGCTATATTGCAGATGTTGTCAAGTATTCACATAAATGAAAGATGTATAATTGTGTAATTTTAGATAAAGAAGGGTTGTTTTCAAATTCCTTAACTGTATTGTAAAGCCTACCTTTGAATAAAACTGCACTTATCTCATTCCACACATAAAATACTATCTTTCTATCAAAGAAAACCCAGTGTGGCAGTAGAGACACAGTGAAACAGCTCTGGAGCTCATGGCCGACATCTCTGGCAGGGACGCCAGAACAGCTCTGGGACACCATTGACTTGTCTGTCAATTTGTCATACTTGAGTGTTGCTGTGATGCTAAAAGCTGTGTCATGGGTATTTCAAAAATCAGCAGGGTAACCCAACCAGCAGAGCTTCCAGACTATGAACAAACTACTAAGAATGAATAGGCTGTCCACTTTAGATGAATAAATAACATCAAAATATTATGAGGTATGTAAAACCTCATTAATAGAAGCAGAGCATGTTCAACAATAGTGCCAGAAGATGAAGACCTCAGAATGAATAATACTCAAAATCTGATTGAATAAAAGCTGTCTTCTCATCCAAGATTTCTTCATTTACAAATACCTCTGCTCAACAAGACCATAATGAATTGGCTGGAGTACAGCTGGCAGTATTGAATTCCCTGTTCAGGACCTATCATTTATTAATAGGGAATGACTCAAAAGGCGAAGAAGCAACTGCAAGAGCCAATTAATAGACTGGAACTTGGAATGTACAAAATACAAATCTAAGAAAAGCTTTTCATTAAAAATGAAATAAAGGACATAATACTTGATATCATAGGAATTAATGAGTTGAAATGGACTTGTGTAGAGCCTTTGATTGACTAGACCAAAGATGACAAAAGCAAAAAGACTAACATTTCATTCATCTTGGAGAGGGATATTTGAAGAACTATCTTGAAGTGCAAAGCTGCTGGTGAGAGGATCCTATCAGCATATGAAATCTAATCAATACAACTATTATTTAAATTTATGCAGCAATTACTAAAGCTGGTGATTCAGAAATGGAACAATTCTACCAATATCTTGAGTCTGAATTGATCAAACATGTAATTAAGCAACATTGATAATTATTGGTAATTGGAATGCAAAACTTGGAACCTTTTAATTTTTTTAACTAAAGGAAGGAACAGCAGGTGGAACACATGGTTTTAGTGATAGGAGCAAAGTTGGTGACCTCCTGATGGAATGTTGGAAGACCAAAGATTTCATTACAAATATCTCTGCTCAACAAGACAGATATCAACTATATGCCTGGACTTCTCCAGATTGAACACATAAAATAAAATTGAGTACATCTGTGGAAAGAGATGATGAAGATGCTCAATATTGGGAAATAAAACAAGGCCAGGCACAGACTGTGGAATTGACTTTCAATTGCTTATATGCAAATTAAAGTTGAAGTAGAAGAACTTAAAAAAAAAACTAGTCCATTAAAGCCAAAATACAATTTGAGTCTCTCCTGCCTATATTTTAAGAGGATCTCAAAGTAGAAAAATTGGTTGCACAGGACCTCTTTAGAGGTTTAAGAAGTACAGATGTTACTTTGAGGACTAAAGTATGCCTATTCCAAACCATGGCATTTCAATTCACAGTTACGTGTGAAAGTTGTACATGAAATAAGGAAAAACAAAGAAAAACTGTGTATTTGAAGTATGATTTGGTGAAGAATATTGAAATTACCATGGACTGCCAAAGAACAGTTCTGTCTTAGAAGAAATACAATGAGAATGCTTCTTATGGGCAAGGTTGGTGAGACTTCATCTCACTTACTTTGAACATGTTATGTGGAAAGAATAAACTCTGGAGAAGTACATCATACTTGGTAAAGTGGAAAGATATGGAAAAATATCAAGAGCCTTGACGAGATGAGTTGACACAGTAACTGCTGCAGTGAAGGGTTCGAATATCAGAATATTTATGATCGTGGCATAGGACTGGACAGTGTTTTCTTCTGATGAATACAAGGTTGCTATGAGTTTGGACTGATTTGATGAGACCTAACAACAACATCCACTTTCATTGACAGAGTTGATAAGGATTCATCACTTCTTTGTCATCAGACAGCAAAAGTCCTTCTTGAAAATTATTAATTAAGCTACTCCATACCCTTTCCTTCCCATAATCAAGCAAACTTAAGCATTTAATGTTTCTTCAAGAATCTTATTTGCATGTTTACCTTTGTTCAAACATATCATGTTGTTGGTAATTAATTACAAGGTGGAGAGTCATCACCATTACCACCCACCTCTCCAAATTCATTTGTTTTCATAACTTCAGAGGCTTTTTACTTTGAGAATTCCAAGATGGCAGCAAAATGAAAACTGAGTCATCCTTGAGTTGTTTATAACTGTATCTCCTTTTTGCTGCTGTGGAAGCCTGACGGAGAAATCTGAATCCCTGGTATTAGGATCCCTCGGTCAGGAAATCAAAGATAAAACCAGGTGACTGGCAAGAAGGTCCAAAAGAAAAACTGCAGAGTCTCTTCCAATAATGATAGTGGCAGTAATCTTAGCTGAACAATGTCCAAATACTATTATTATTAATACTGTGCTACTTAAAAAGACAAGCCCTGTATGAGCTTACTCATATATTATCAGCACATTTAATGGAATAAACCCTGGATTAAAGGTTAGGAGAGTCGGTTTAATTTTGCCTTTGCCACTAATTTGCTGACATACTTAAATAATTTAACTCTATTAATATTATTGAATGCCTACATTATGTAAGGCAATGTGTTATCTACTAAGCATTAAAAGAAATGATTTTTGTCATAATAGTCCCATGATTTAGTGGGGTAAATCAATAAATTCCATTAGCAAGATTTGTAAAATGGGTATTTAGCTTTAGATTTTTGATCCCTCTGATTAATTTCAGCTTTACATGACTAGTAATCAAGGTGAATAATCTAGAACCTCACTTAATACTATTTTGAGGGGGGGGGGAAGCATCACTGCCTCTGATGGTTGTGGGCACTACCCAGTGCTGCTACTGAGAGTCACCACAGGATTTGAACCACCAAGCCCGTGGGCCGCAGTCCCGCACTCAACCACTTACGCCACCTGGGCTCAGTCCAATAGTTTTTAAAACATATAAAACAATATAAAAAAAGTTGCTTTCACCAAAATCCTATTACTAATTAGCTCACTCACTAACTCAATTGCCATTGAGTCAGTTTCCGCTCAGCAACCTGATAGGACAAGGGAGACACTCCACATTGAGTTTCTGAGATTAGAAATCTTTATGGAAGCAGACAGCTTCATCCTTCTTTCTCAGAGAAACTGGTGGGTTTGAACTGCTAACCTGATGATTAGCAGCTCCATGTGAAGACCACCATGCCACCAAGGTTCCTTACTAATTAACTAGTTTGACTCTAAAATATTTTCTAGCACCTCCAAACCCCAGGACTCCCATTAGTAGAACCAGAACACTAATAGCTGTATAATAAAAATGAAAGGAACAAGGAAATAATTTAGGCAAACCTTGCATGTAATAAGCATTCAATAAATTGTAGCTATTATAATATCATTAACAGATTTTTAGATGGATGAAATAAGATAATTTATATAAATCACTTGGTACAGTATTGAGTGCATAGAACATGCTCAACAATATTATTGAATCATTATTTTTAATATTATTTTAAACCACATTATCTCATTCATATTCATTACCTTAATTACAAAAACGTGATGGAAATTTTTGGGATTTATAAGGTTAAGTCAAAAAGTATTACTACAAAATCATAGAAAACTTTATTTTAAAAAATATTAAAATGTAAAGCTATTGTTTCTCAGTCTATCCTCTATCTCTATGCACTTTTGAAGGCAGTGTTTCCACTTCTCTAAACTTCCCCCAAATAATTCTATATGTTCCCATTTACACCACACTAAAATATTCAGATTTGGCATCCTGGAAGGACTAAAATCATGTCCCTTTTAAATGTTCTTTGAGTTTAGGCAACAAAAAGAATACTCTAGAGAAAAGGTCAGGTTTAGAAAAGATGGTATAAGGTCTCCCCATGAACTTTTCATAGACTACCCCCACTTACTCACCAAGAGTAAGCATTCATAGTTGAGCTGTGACATAAATAAACAAAAAAATAAACCTCAGGGCACTCTCACCAATTTACCCCACACCAAAACCAATTTCCACCTTCTGAAGCCAAAACAGTGACTTTTGTCTCAGATATCCAGATGTTATCTGAAGGGACTAGGAGCACTTAGGGAAGGACATCCTATTCTGCACACTGGAGCATCAATGGAAAAGAGAAAGACCTTTAGGGAGATAGATTGACTACAGCAATGGGTTCAAGTAACACTATGAGTAAGAGAAGCTGATACCAAGGGCTCATGTAGAAAGAAAATGTTTTGAAAATGATGATGACAACAAATCTATAAATGTGCTTGACACAATGGATGGATGTACAGATTGTGATAAGAGTTATATGAGCCCCCAATAAAATGACTAAAATTAATTTTAAAAGAAAAAGCAAAAAAATTATGGACTATCAGATTCTGAACACATTGAATTTTGGCAAAGCCAAAATTAGTCACTGTACAGAAGGTGAGGATAAATGGCTTCAAGATTTTAACCTTGGCAACCAGAAAATTGTACTTCCTAAATGTAAATGAGGGAGACTCTGGAACAGGAATGTTGTTCCCATAGTGGTTGCACAATGGGCTGCAATCCTCAAGTTTACCTGTTCTATCCACCAGTCACTCTGCTTGAGAAAGATGGGGCCTTCCTCTCCCAGAAAGTATGACTGTCGCAGAAACCCACAGGGGGAGTTTTATTCTGTCCTATATGGTCACTATGACTTAGCATCAACTCAGATAGAGGAATTTGAAAGAGTGGCAGGATAAAAGATTAGCAAATAGAAGTCTGTTTGCTGTATACATCTGACAAGACCCTGAAAGAGCAGATCAGGAAGGCAGGGTCAACCACAATATCCAAGAATAAATTGAACTATCTAGGGATATAGCTAACCAAAAAAAAAACAAAGGACCTATGCATGGAAAACTATAAGACCCTACTATAGGAGACCAAAAGTGACCTCCACAAATGGAGGAATATTCCATGCTCATGGGTCAGAAGACTCAAAATAGTAAAGATAACTATCCTACCCAGGGCACTTTACAAGTTTAATGCTATCTTGATTCAAATACCAACAACCTTTCTCAGAGAACTGGAGAAACTGCCCACCAATTTCATATGGAGTGGGAAGAAACCCAGAATTAGCAGAGATCTCAAGGAGAAGGACATAATCGAAGGAATCACTTTACCTCACTTTCATACCTACAAAGCTACAGTGGTCAAAACAGCATGGTACTAGTGTAATCACAGATACACAGTCCAATGGAAAAGAATAGAAAACCCAGAAATAAACCATTAGCATATAGACAACTGATTTTCAACAAGGGCCCCCAAAAGCATCAAGTGGGAGGGCAATGCCTTATTTAACAAAAGGTGCTAGAAACAATGGAAATTCACATGTAGAAAAATGGAACAGGATCTCTACCTCACCCCATGCACAAGAACAAACTCAAGGTGGATCATGGACCTAGAAGTAAAACCCCAAACCATCAGGACCATTAGCGAAGGAATCAGGAACAACTCAATACCCTTGACTCAGGGAATACAAAGGGTAAATGTAATAGGTAAAAATAGAGGAAAGAACTAGGAGACAAAGAGTATTCTTAGAGGTCTAAAGACAGGCAAGTACATATATAAATATAATTATTTATGATGAGGAGGAAATAAATCTAGGTACATATATTTATAGGTGTAGTACTAGGGTAGCAGATGGACCTTGGGCCTCCACCCTAAATGCAAGAACACTTTATTCTAATAAACTAGTATTCCATTATGCTCACCTGCCCAAAATAATCAATGAAGATAAATGGGTGCGCAAGCAAATGTGGTGAAGAAAGCTGATGGCGCCCAGCTATCAAAAGATATAGCATCTGGAGTTGTAAAAGCTTGAAGATAAACAGCCATCTAGATGAGAAGTAGGCAAGCTCACACAGAAGAAGCACACCAGCCAGTGTAGTCATGAAGTGTTAAAAGGATCAGGTTTCAGGCATCAAACAGGAAAAATAACATGACAGTGTGCTTACCTTCTCGATATGATTGGTGAGGACATGTTGGCACATGAGCGAGAGTGTTGAAGAAAGTTGATGGTGCCAGGCTATCAAAAGATATAGCATTTGGGGTCTTAAAGGTTCGAAGGTAGACAAGCGGCCATCTAGCTCAGGAGCAACAAAGTCCACTACAGAAGAAGCACACCAGCTTGTGCAACCATGAGATATGGAAGGAATTGGGTATCAGGCATCAAAGAACAAAAATCATATCATTGTGTGCCTACCCTCCTGACACGATCGCTGAAGACAAATGGGTGCACAGGCAAACATAGTGGAGAAAGTTGATGGTGTCCATCTACCAAATGATAAAGCATCTGGGGTCTTAAGGCTTAAGGTAAATGAGCAGCCATCTAGCACAGAGGCAGAAAAGCCCACATTGAAGAAGCAGACCAGCCTGTGTGGTCATGAGAATTCAAAGGAGCGGGTATCAAGCATCAAGGAACAAGAATCATAGCACTGCTGGAAATGCAGGAAACTCAGTGTGGATAACCCCCTCAGGGTTATTGGTGGGAGTGGAGTTGCCGGATGGGTGGAGGGAGGGTGGGATGGAGAGAGGAAGCCAGCTATGGGGATCTGCAGACTGTCTCCTATCTGGAGGACAGAGGTAGGGAGGACTGGGCAGGGGGAGATGTCAGGCAGTGTAAGATATGACAAAACAATAATGACTGTAGAGTAATGAGGACGGGGCGGGGGGGAGAGGGGGAAGGTTGGATGGTGAAGGAAGTGGGAATCATATCAAAGGTC
>PVJH01003598.1:0-139277 GCA_004026705.1 Nesogale talazaci | reverse complement strand
AGGGAAGAAGTCCCATCTGTCACCTGGGACCAAAAAGGAGAGGTAGGGTCTCCCCAAGCCACAATGAGCACTGTGGAAGGCGGGCCGAGGTTCCTCCTGTCAAGTAAATCATCCCCAAAGGGAATTCCCTCAGTAGCTCTGGAGGAAATACTAGAGCTTCCCTGAGTTCATAGGTGTGTGAATTTTTTTCAAGCCCTGTGCTACACTGTAAAGGGAGCTTGACTGAGCTGGGTAGAGGGAGTCCTCAAACTACGGCCTGTCTAGGACACTTATTTTGGCTTCTGTTTGTTATTGTTGTTGTTGTTTTGGTGCAGCTCCCTTCCTGCTTAGTAGTCAGGGCCCAAAGTGAATTTGTTCATAGTTTTTTTTTGGTTGTTGTTGTTTCTTAATTATAGTCCACCTCCTCAACCGTCTGAGGGACAATGAACTGGCCACCTGTTTAAAAACTCCCGTAGGGAAAGGGGAATTGCCAGGAGGTCAGCAGTGATGTGTCAGAAGAAAGGGAAGAGGGAAGACAACCAAGAAATCTGAGCTCTCTGACATGTGGGGAGGAAAGAGAGGGGATAAACAAAAGTAAAGATATAGCTGACCTTGGATTGCTGGGGCTTAGAGAGATTTAAACCATGTTCAGAGTCAGTGGCAAGCTATGGTTGTGTTGAAGTAAAGGCCTTGGGAAATTCAGAGGATCTCTGCTCTGGCTGAGACTGTGCTGGGCTTTCTCTGTCGCCACAGTGGTAAGCCAAAATCTCACAGTGGTTCTAAACCTAGTGTATCTGTACTGCTTAACTTTTGGGTGCTCCTTCTATGACCCGGCAGTGTGGAATTTCTCTCTCAGTTGATCTCCTGTGCTGATTTCTGTGGAGTCCCTCTGATATGTTACTTGGTCGCCATCTTGCTGGACATCCCATTTTCTTTCTTCCCAGTGCTCCACAGAAACCTTTGAAACTAATTTTTGTAGCAATTATACAACACTGCTTGACATAATTGAACTGTGGTATAGTACAATACCTGCACTAGCTCTTAATAAAGCAGTTTGGAAAAAGGAAAAAATGTGTTATGTTAGCTGACACACTATACACTCAAATTGGAATTAATTCCTCTGCCTTTTTCTTGGATATCTAAATTCTATTTAATTCTTAACATCTTTTATATGCTGAACATCCATTACTTTCTCTTATTTAAGTAATAAGTTTTTAGTTTTGTATCCAGGAAAAAAAAGAAAACAACAACCACTGGAGTCCAGGCATGGTATGCTCCAGATGAAAAAAAGGAGAAAGAAAATCCATCGCCACATCTGCCTAGGCATGATTCCATTCCCCAACCTCGTTTACCCTATTTTAACACCAACTGTTCCTCCCATAACCTGTTGCTCTTCTGCTAGGTGCAATGATCTATTGCCATGGCCACACAGTACTCACAGACTGTGTTAGTCCGGGTAGATTAGAGAAACGAATTTCATAGATATGCATATGGCTATAAGGAAAAGGTTTAAATACAAGTGGAACAGGACATTGAGAAAACATCTCAGCCCAGTTCAGTACAAAATCATAAGTCTGATATTAACCCATATGCCTGAAATCAGTCTATAAAGTCTCCTTCCAACTCACGAAGTCACAAGTCAGTGGGTGCAGAATCCCGGCGCTGGCAGGGGTCTCCCCATGGCTCCGGGCTTCCCGGGCTCAGGGTCCATCAACAGCAGAAGGAACTCATCACTGGTGGATGTCTCCATATGGCCGCCCCAGCTTCAGAGGTCTGGCTCCATCAGGACTAAGTCGTGTGGTCTCTCTCCTGGCTCCTCCAGCTTCTCGGATGCTGCCATCTTGTTTTATCCTTAATTCACTGTCTCTCTGAGACTAACTCCCAACAACTGGGAGATAGATTCTCATCTTCACGAGGGAAATATCGCGAGATTTCCCAGACGTATCAGGAGAAAGCCATGCCCACATAGAAGCCTCATTTGCTGCTCAATGGCTATCTCCAGATTAACAGGCTTGGCACAACGATTACAGCTGCATCATGAAATTAACATAAGCAATGACTGCCACACTGACCATACTCACTACTATAACAGTTTATTAGGAAAGTTACTACTTAATTATAAAACACAATCAGGAAACATTGAGGATACAATCCTTTGTCCACAACAGCCCCTCTTCCTAGCCATAATGAAAAACTTGTAAATGGTCTTCCAGTTCTTGGGCCTACAGTCCCTTGGGCCCGGCCCTACCCTGACAAGTGTGACAAAGCTCCTTTACCACTGATAAATGTGCAAAGAGCAGCTCATTTTGCTAGCCAATGCTCTACTCAAACACACTCAGCTTTATTTTCTATCTAGACTGCAAAACCTACCCATTCTGCCTCTCAGTAGGGATCCTTGCTTCTACTCACTATTTAGGGGAGGTTCCTCTACTCTGTCTTGTGGTCTTGATGCCAAAGCCTCTGTTTCTTCCACCATTATGGAAAGGACTTTCACATGTGGCCTAATAGAGACTCTTTCTTGAAGGTCATATAGTCATTTGTCCTGCTTCCAGATGACTGACCTACCCAGCAGAATGAAAGAACTGAACAGTACTTGTCTTTTACACTTTGTTTGTATGGTCACATCCAGCCATTTTATGGGAGCTATAAAGACTCTGTTGAGAAGGGACATTCAAATAATCTCAGTTCTCCACAGTATCCCAAACACACAATCATTTCAACCAAAGCACAAACAAAACCCAAGACCGAGTAAATTCTGACTCACAGCACCTTCTAAAGAGTTTCCAAGGTGAAAAATTTATGGAAGCAGAAAGCTTACTTTTCTACCAAAGAGGAACTGGTAGCTTTAAAGTGCTGATCTTAAAGTCAGCGTCCTACCACCTAGCCCACAGAGCCACCACAACTTCTTAATTAGTTCAACATATATACAAAATTATTCTAATTGCATAGCTTCAAATATTCCTATTGCACCAATTGTTATTAACTTCACATTCTTATTTATTCTGTCCAATAACATCTCCACCAATAATATCAAATTATGGACACAAAGAGGAATACACTGCATTTGACTTCCTTTTCCTCATCCTTTGACCAACATTTAAAAAGTATTATTCTTCTATTCAAACTTGTAATATCATTTGTAAAGCTCTAAGTTTTATATTGTTTGCATTACTTTAATCAGTTTGATAATAAAAACCATCTTTTAAAGGAAAAAAACCTATTATCCCATTGACTTTCATTCCATATATTTCCTGAAACATAATGTGTGTGTGTTGGGGCAATTAAAACCATTAAGACTGTATATTGGCCTGAGATATACTTAGGAAAGGCTAGTACATTTCTTCTCAATGCTTCTGGTATGCTATAACTTTTATTTACATCTAAATGGGGTAATTGTAGATATATATTGCTTTATTAATTTGCTATATTTTCTGTTCTTAAATCAATTGTATTTACATCTTCTCTATGTTCCTTAAGATATGATTTTCAGTTTCTGTAAAGATTTTTCAGTTTCCCTTTTCAAAGATTTTCAAAACCATTTATAGGATTGCTGAGTTGGAATCGATTTGATGGCAATGGGTATGATCACTATCAATCTAGAATTCTGTGATCCTATTAAAATCTTCATTCTCCAGAAAATTATTGCTTGTCTGTGTAGATATAGTCCCTTGCTACATCTACTTCCCATTCAATATGAAAAGGTTTTATGGCTAGAGACTCCCTGAAACTTGAAAGGATAATGAACAGTGTTGAATGGTAGCCCTCAGAAAGCTATATCATGACCCTTGGGCTGCAGTTAACTTTTATGTCAATTCAAAATTGTGTAGGGGTAGAGTCCAGCCCATCAATTGGTTCAATGTGATGCTGCCTCCTGAGAGGTGTGACCTTTTCATAAGAGACACACTATGGGATTCCTGCATTCTGTTTCAGATTTCCGCATCATTGCCGTGCAGCTGAATGAGTCCGAAGAAGGCTCTGGCTAGTCTTGTGAGTCAGAAACTCACGAGGGCCACTGTGAGCCAGAACTGGCTTCATGGAAGAGAGTTTGGAGTTCGGGATATACAGCTCTTTTTTTTTTCTCTTTTTCCTTTCTTGGAGTCAGAGAGACGTTTGAGTTTAATGACAAACTATGAAAAAGCAAATTGTCCAAAAAAAAAAAAAACAGAAAATACGCTTTTGACAGATATGTATAGAAGTAGTTATGATAGATTTATTTGGTATTTTAAGGGAAACAGAACAAAAAGGAGGTGAAGCTTTGAATTCCCATGGACATTTACTGTAGGATGCCAACTGAACCTCTTGGTGCTGGTTCCAGAGGAGATTGTCAAATAGGGGGGTTATCTGCGTACCTGATTTCCAGATGCCATTTAGATTCACCCATAAGTAGCTCTGGGTTTACAATGTTTTCATTGTGAACATTGGATTCTATGAGGTCCTGGAAACATCAACTGCAATTTCTTGTTCAGGTATTTGCTGAAAGATATTACTTCCAACTACCTGTTTCCCAGGAGGAGACTGATTTGAAGAACTGTAAGTTCTATGACATATGCAACTGGTATTTCTAGCTGAAAGGGGCCCACCTCCAAAGTGTTTCATCCAAGTGGGCCACCTAATTAAGAGAGAGGAGAGCACAATTTGCCTTTCTGAACTCCAGATTTCTGTGTAACAAAGTCAACAAGATCTTTAAGGCAAGGAGAGGATCCAGGCCTGAGGAGTTTATCTCTGATTGTCATCTGAGTGACTCTTGCCCCTCTACTTGCGAAGTTTCTCCTTCCTCCTCAGGCATCATTCCTTTTGCCAACAACTCAAAGGCCTGCTGTGTTACATCTAGGCCTCCTCAGCCAAGGTCGACATTTTCTACAAGGGAGCCCACTTTTTAAAAGTGTTAGGGGGAATCTTCCTATTTTGCTCACCTTCTGCTTCAAAGTTAAGCACCAAACATTTTGAAAAATCTAATGGAAATTCAGATAAGGATGGAATTGGTTCAAAATCAACAACAGTGAAGGTTTTAGAGCCTTTAAGTGATGCAGAATTTTCTTGACACATTTTCTGAGACAGAGAAGTTGGGGTTCGATGTGCTGGTTCCATCTCAGAATGGCAGAAATCCACCCACACAGCTCTTCTTAAATGGATATAAGTTTGGTAATTACATAATTTCATGTGAACTTGAAGAACAGATGCAGGAATGGAGTCTAGCTTGCCAATCAGTCACAGTCGGATAATGCCTCCTTGTGAGCATGGCCTTCTCCTGAGGAGTCTGGGAACTTCCTCTCTTTCTCCTTGGAAGCAGGCCACTCTCGTACTCTCTGTCCTTCAACTTCATGTGGACAAGCCACGTGAAGACTGCTGTGTCCTGCAAGAAGTCCTTCTCTCTGTTTTACCTTCCTGTGTTGGAGCCATATAATCAGACAACTAGAGAAACCAAATAAAGACCCATGCCAGTGCTGAGCTGCTTCTACAGCTACTGGGTCCACAAAACTTTACATCCAAAGGCCTGGGATCTTCCTGCATTAAGCATTATTGCATGTGCTGCATGAGTCAGAAAATGAATGTATAGGCTAGTATCAGACATATGGTTAATATTGGACTTATGGAGTTGGTCAGAATTGGGATGCTTTCTCAGTATCCGATTGCTCTGTTATATACAGCTTTCACTTATACACATATGAGTGTCAAAGGATCTCTTTCTCTAGTAGACACCACAGACCAACATATTGTGTGACCTGTAGATGAAGTCATATTTGAAAACAGGGTCTTTAAAATATAACCAAATTCAGGATGTAGGGAATGGGGTCCCTTTGGGCTCTCTGGGTCAGTCCTGGATCCAATGACAACGTCTTCAGAAGAAGAGAGAATTAAAACAGCAGAAGGCAGTGGCAGAGATTGGAACTATTCAACCACCAACCAAAGGATCCCATGGGCTCCTGAGTCTGGAAGCGACAAGGACCGGTCTTAAAGGGAGAGAAAAGTCCTGGCAAAAAACTCTGAAATCCATGATAAGTGTTTTTAAAGATATAAAAGACATATTTTGTTTTCTATGATACACATTTATGAAGATGAGTAGAGGAACAATGCAAAAACGTTGATTAGCAGTTCTTCAAAATTTTCACTTCACTCCACCTACCTAATTCACTCTTAGTTATTCTTTTTTTCTTCCCCCCAAATTTTTATATTTTGCAGTGTCAACTAGACCAAGGTTGCAAGGTCATACATCACTAATAAACTTCTGATTAACCATATGTTATTGGACATTCTTTTTTAAAAAAAATCATTGGATTAGAGACTCTTACAGCTCTTTTAACAATCCATGCACCCATTGTGCCAAGTACATAGGTTGCAATCATCCTTTTCAAAACCTTTCCTTTCTGCTTGAGCCCTTGTTTTCAGCTCCTCATATTTTACCTGTTTTCCCCACACTCCCTTGATAATTAACTATCTATTATTACTTTCATATCTTATACCAGCTGCTGTATCCCTTCACTCACATTTCTTTGTTTTTTTCAGATGAATTTTTGGAGAGCTCACACAGCTCTTATCACAATTCAAACGTACATCCATTGTGTCAAGCACATTTCTACGTTTGTTGCTGCCATCATTCTCAAAGCATTTGCTTTCTACTTAAGACCTTGGTATCAGCTCATTTCCCCCTCCTGCCCACCCCCCTCCATTCACCCTTGATACTTTAGAAGTTATTATTAACACGTGATATATTTATTGACTGATTCAATTTTTGCTCATATTTGGTCTGTGAAGGTTTCAATATCAACATATGAAAAATCGCACTGAGATTTATCTTTCTTCAATTTGCAAATTTTGATAAGAATTTCACATATTTAATTTCACAATAAGTCAAGTATTGGCTTTATCTATTGTCTTGTCATTCTTATTGATTTCTAAATGATCTTCAGAAATTGCGTTTGTTTTCTAGAAATTGTAAAAATGAGGCAAAAGGCAGCATTGCAATATGAAAACTCTGTCCTCCTGATATAATAAACACAGTTTTTTCCTTTATCCCCAGAAATTTGTAGTAGTGCTCATCTCAGATCATTACACACACACACACACACACACACACACACACACACACACTCTGTTTGAAATCCCTTGTTATTTGAAGAGAGCACCTTCTCCATACCAACGTGCCAGCACATCTACGTTCCAGGGGGTTTTATACCTCAGTAAACATCAATACAATGCAAATGGTGATTTACTGGTTTTCTTTTATCTGTGATCTTTTATTCATTGCCTCATGTAGAGCAAATGTGAGACGTACTCTTTGTTCCTCAAAGACAGAGAGTGCGCATTTCTGGAATCAGCGCTCCTATATTTAAGGGAAAAAAAGAAAAGAAAGAGAGAAGGGGGGAGGGGAGTAGAAGCACATTCAACATTTTTGTGCTTTGTGTCAGGTACATGCTGGCATTAAAAAAAAACAGACAAACCTCTAGAACAATGATTTTTCTTTAAGAGTATGAGTTTTGATATTTTAAAGTGTTATATTTAATACATTTTATCAATATTTTAAGGAAACAGACTTAAAGTTGCATTTGATTAAATTCGAATGTGTGATGTTGAGCTCCATAAAACTGCTTCCATTTTTTGGATGAGAGCTCTGATAATGGACAGTGGAGAAACAGAGGATAAATACCAGAAAAATAAGACTGCAAATATATGTTTAAGAGAGGCCTTTTCTCTCTCAAAAAAAGAGCTCAAGCAAATGAAAATTATTGCCACAGAGTTGAGTCCAACCTTACTGAGCTTACTGAAACCCTTCCATCGGGTTGCTAAGGCTGCACATCTTTAAGGAAAAAGACTGCCTCTTCTCTCTCTTGAGGTGCTGACTCTGAGTTGGAACCGCTGACCTTGCCACCAGGATCCTCCTCTCAAAAGGTAGCAGAACTTAGCATTTCAAGTTTCCAAATATGACCAAGCATGATAAGGTGTAGCCCTCACTGGATATTAGCATTTGAAGCAACTTAATGTTATAAAAATAAATATGACAAGCTACCTCCACAGAACTTGAGTGACCGGAGTAGTGTCAATTTAACAAATGGTTAAAAAACAATATGACCACTGCTATTTTGGAAACAGATGCACGTTTTTAACATACTCAATCCTTACAATAATATTCTAGAGAGAGAGAGAGATGTATTTTTTATATTTTATTATAAAGGCAAAAATACTTTTTTGGAGGGGGGCCATCACTTTCCTCTGGTGGTGGGAGTAGGAGGTCCAGCCTTTGCCTCTGTGGAGCCGCTGTTGGAATTGAACCTCCATCTCAGTGGGCTGCAGTCCCGCGCACAACCACTGCAGCACCGGGAATCAGCCAAGACAAAGATAGTTGTATGTCCGAGGAGCCCGTCTCCAATATTAACATCACGGGTCTGGTAGGTGCAATTGCATGGCGATAATTAATTATTATAGAAAAAGTCATAGACAACAGAAGAGAGATAAATAATGGAGTTAGACACATCTCATGGTAGCATGCTCACCTCAGGCCCGCACGGAGATCCATGTGGAGAGAGAGAATGAAGGGGGAGGAGAGGACCTGGGGAAACAGAACAGGGAGGAGATGGAGAGGGGCCTAGAGCAAGGGTGTGAGAGGGGGCACAGGGCAAAGAGCTCCTTTATTCTGACCGAGCCTTATCTTTTGGGGACAAGCAAGGCCCCTAATTACAGGTAAAGCCATGTCATAGGAAGGGGCTGTCCTATAGGTTATGCAGTAATGAGGGAAAATGTAGGGGCATATACATTAAAGGAAACTGAGGTTATTGGGATTCCCATGTGACCAGAAGGGTCATGATGGCAGCAGTCTAACCTTGATTGCCCTTGGGATGGAGACTTGGTTCAGCTAAAGCTTTCAGGGGAAGTGACCCATTGTCCGAATAGCAGGGAGACAACTCTATCCTTTGTGGGAGAGACAAAGGTCTCTGGATAGCTAAAACCTTTAGAGAGAATAATTCTAACCTTCTGAGGTGGTAAATGCTTCCTAATATTTGCTTAATATTTTAGAATAGATAGAAATTGTGGAAAAGTTCTATCTTCATTGGACACTCGTGGAAAATCATGTGATAATAATTATGACATTTGTGATAATACTAACTTTTAATAATGGTGAATTTATTAAACATTTACATTTTTGAGAAATATTAATAAATATACCTTGAATTTGCTCTCCAATTTAAATTCACAATTAAGCATTAATCTATTTTTCTCCCTCATATTGAAATTGTAAAGAAAGATGGAGACACATTCAATAATTTATCATGTATATTGTTGTTCTAGTTACATGCCAGAATGTTGGCTTAAACTCTTATAGCCTTACACATAACAGAGCAAAACATTTTTGGTCCTTCATCACCTTCATAATGCTTCCTACATTGTGTCAATCCATATTGTGGTCTGCCTCCTGGTTCATGAACCTTTGCTTTACCAATATGATGCTCTCCAGTGAAAAATCCCTCCTGTGACATGCTCCAAAGTAAATGAACACAAATTTCACCATCATCATTTACAGGAAGCATCCTCACCTTACTTCTGCCAAAACTGATTTCTTTGTTCTTTTTGAGGTCCATAATATATTTGATATTCTTTGCCAACACCATAATTAGAATGGGCCAGTTCATCTTTGGTGTTCCTTTCTCATTTTTCATCCTCTGCTTATATTTGGGTCAATTGAACATGCCTTGTGAATGAGTCAGGTGTACAAAGAGCGAAATATTTGCTATTTCTGATTTTAAAGAGATCTTCTCATACCAGTTTTCCAGTGCGAAATATAAATTGATTTATTGACTTCTGCATCTGTGAACCTGATTATTAATCCACATAGAAAGAAATTCTTGACAGCTGCAATTTCTCCATTGTTTATCATGATGTTGTTTATGGGTCACATTGTAAGGATTTATGTTTTTTTCTATGTTTAGGTCATCCTTATTGAAGTCTGCAGTCTTTTACTTTCAACAGTAAATACTTCAAGCTCCCTTCATTTTTGACAAGATGTTGTCATGTACATATCTCAGATTATAAAGGTGTCTTTATCCAATACTGATAATGAATTGCTTAGCATATAGATTGAATTATTAAAGTGGGAGGCTGCAACTCATCTTTTCCTATATTAAACCAAGTTTAATATAGAAATGGGTAGATCTGTGTATTAGGCTCGGTTGATTAGAGAAACAAACCTAGAGAAAGAGCTTTGTATCCAGAAGTAATTATATATCAGAAGAACATTCCAGCCCAGAGCAGATCAAGTCGATAAGTCAGATATTAGTCCATAAATCCCTCTTCAGACTTCCAACTACAGGCAATGATGTAGAAGGCAATAAGATCACAGGTCAGTAGGCACAACAGCTTGTGGATCTGATGGCGGTGGAAGCATGGGAGGGCTCTCACCGTTTCAGTGTGACTTTTTTATTTTTGATCTTCCCTTGCTTATTTCCCTTTTACTTTAGTCATATCTTTTTGGCCTTTTATTCAGGTATTATAAACTGTGGAACTTTTTTCATGTTGTCCAGCTCTAGATATAGTTCTTAAAGCCATCAGGAAAATACTGCTTTTATCAGACATCTAAATGTTTTCTGGATGACCATGACATCAAAGAGATATGAGTTATTGTTGTTAGTTGCCAATGAATTGCTTCCTACCCAGAGTGGTCCTATGCACAATAGAACAGGACATGTAACAGTTCTGTGCCATTATGACATTTGTCTTAGGCATGAGCCCATTGTTGTAGCAATGGGGTGAAGTTGTTCCACTGAGGGTCTTGTGAAGCTTTCTCTTTTTGATTGCCCAACTTTTTTAACAAGTATGATGTCTTTCTCTAGGAACTCGTCTTTCTTGACAATATGTCCAAAATAGATAAGGCAAAGTCCTGCCATCCCTGTGTTGAAGCCGCACTCTAGCTTTACTTCTTCTAAGACAAATCAGTTTATCCATGGTACTTTCAATATTCTTCTCCAGGACCACAGTTCAAATGCATTGATTCTTGTGCACCTTCCTTATTCCACCTGCATATCTGGCCATGAAAAATACTATGGCTTGAGTCAGACACATCTTAGTCCTGGAAGCAACAGCTTGCTTTTCAATATCCGAGAGCCCTCTTGTGCATCAGGTTTATTTAGTACAGTGCACCTTCTGATCTTTTGACTGCCGCGTCCCTGAGCATTGGTATAGAGTCAAGAAACATAGCCTCAAGACGACCTCCACCTCTTCTCCATTTATTATCATCCGACCTATTGTTATAGCTGTGAGGATTTTGGTCTCCCTTATATTGAGTTGCAATCCATACTGGAAGTGGCAATTCTTGATGTTCATCAGTGAATGCTTCAAGCCCTCCACAAATTCAGGAAGAGAGACTGTGTTATCGCTGTGAGTCAGAATCCACATTATGTTTCAACAATGATATCCTTAGATTTGAATAAAGACCTCTAAATGGGAAAAAAAAAGCATTCATCGTTTTCACTTTTGCAGGAGATACTTAAAGAAATGCAAATCTCTTCTGAAGATGAACATGCACAATACAACCCATTGAAGTTTTGAAAGTCCTTTTGTGAATCTGAAGATATTGTGAAAATGTCAAAACGACCTAAAGCAGTGTACAAGTTCAATGAAATCCAAGCCTTAGCATCATTCTTTAAAGAAATGGAAAAACCAATTACAACTTTATATAAGCATGGGGAAAATCCAGGATAGACAAAGAACTCCTAAACAAGAATAAACAGGTGGTTTTGCACTACCTGCCATACCTGCCATCAACATCTACTACACAACTACAGTTGTCAAAACAGTCTGGCACTATGATCATGGTAGATTCTTAGATTCATAGATCAGGACAAAAAGCCCAGAAATAAAAACATCTGCACGCAGACAACTGATTTTTAACAAAGGCCCAATAAATTATAAATGGGAAGGTGATGCCTTCTTCAATAAGCAGTGGTGGAAAAACTTCATAACCATATGAAAAAGAATAAAATAAGACCCCTATCTCACCTCACACACAAAAATAAACTGTAGGTAGATCAAAGACCTACATATGATATTCAAAGCTATCAGGACCATCATTGAGAAAATTGCGACAAATTTAAGTGCCTTAATACAGGACATCCATATGCTACCAGCTATAACAAAGAAAGCCTATATGGTGGAAGGCAAACCAGATGAATGGGACCTATTTAAAAAAACTACTTATGTATATAAAATATTTCATTAAACGAGTAAACAAAAGATATTTAGCAGTGACATAATTGACAAAGAAGCCTAAGACAAGAAAAAAACCAAATAACCCTGTCAGAAAGTGGGCATAAGGCCCGAGCAGACAATTCACAAAGGAATGCACCTGAAATGGCTAATAAACACTTGAGGAAATACTCTCATTCACTAGACATCCAGGGCATGCAAGTCAAAACAAGTCTGAGAAACCATCTAACACACATACCAGTAGCCCCATTGACAAGCAAACAAACAAAAACTAAGAACAGAAAATCCAGGAGATTATGTAGATTGTTTGGAACTCATACACTGATGGTGAGCTTGTTAATACATGCAACCACTGAGGTAAGTGATATGGATATTCGTAACACATCTGGCAATAGAAGTACCATAGACCAAAAAGAAACATATTATGAACTGACATATGCCCCCTGTGTTCATTGCAGCACTTTATATGAGTAAGAAGTTGGAAACAGTCTAAATTCCCATCAATGACATATTAGATTAAAACAAACAAACAAACAAAAACTATAGTATATACACACAATGGGATATTTCACATCCCGAAAAACCTAAAAAACAGTGATGAAAATCCTCGTGACTTGAAAGGGTTTGCAAACTATTATGCTGAGTGAATAGTCAATCACAAAAGGGCAAACACTATATGAGTCCATTGCTGTAGGAATATACAACAGAACAGACATGAGCTCAGGTTTGCAGGAAATCCAGTGTTCTGATCAGGGAGGCCAGACCACCTGGTAGAGAGCCTGACTGGTGCCAATAAACAATACAGCATCTTCTTTGGCTATGTATTTTAAAGGTCACTTTGGCAGAAGATTCCTCATACCAGATGGGATCAAATTCTTGAGCAGGGAGAGGGGATGTTGACTACTGAGTGACTGACTGCCTTGAGTGTTTCCCCCCAGATACGCCGACATCCCTACATAAAAGAGGGATGAAAGAGACTGTGTTAGTCTTGGTCATCTAGAGAAACGATTCACAAAGACTCCTTTGGTGTATGAGAGAGTTTTGTATACAGGAAAAATGTTTATTAAGAAAGCATCCAAGCTTAGTACGGTTCAAAGCCATAAGTCCGATATTAGCCCATATATCCAATACCAATCTAAAAGTCCTCTTCTGACTCACAAAATACATGCAATGGCACTGAATGCAGGAGGATCACAGGTTGGAAATCTTGAATCCATTGGTGGTGTAGGTCTCTCAGCTTGCGGGGCTCTCTGTGTGGATTCTCCAGGACCCAGGGCTGCATCAGGGTAGGTCCATGTGGCTTCACCTCAGTGATATTGCACAGGGAGCCAGTTTTGTCAGTGGAGCGTCTCCAAGGGTGGAGAGAGAGAAGTATCTCCTGCCTCCAAGGAAGAAATACTGGAGTTGCAAGAATCCTCAGGAGAAGGACAGACCCATAGAGAGGCCTCAATGGCTATGATCTGATTGGTAGGCTAGAGTCCACCCCTACCCTCTTAATCTTCAAATTGACACAAGATTGTGTAATTACCACAACGACTGGTTGGAAAGTCAAGTCAGGAGAGGGGAGATAAATCTAGGGGAGCGTAGGTGCATGGCTGTTGCTAGGAAAAGTGGGAAAATCAACATCTAAGTGGTGAGAAAATGACAAAAAATAGTTTTAAGAACCCTAAGAATGGAGTATCCCTGGTAATACACACTGAATAAGCTACAGTGTATATCCTGGGAGCCAAGGCGAAGTGTCATAAAACACCGAGGTACTGAATTCTGGATCTTGGAGATGCACAACTTGTTACAGAAGCTGCAACAGTGAGATCCATGCAGAAATTCCACTAAATCCACTGACTGGACTCTCCCTCAAATAAACTTGTAACTTTAGGACTCTAAGATTGAAAATTCATGACACTTGAAGGAGCAGAAGATAGCTATGCCAAGATTATTGAACTGTCAGTAGGCAGACAATCATTAACTTACTACATCAATGCCCTATTTGCCATCTGGAGCCTTAAAGTTTTATTTCCAAATAAGCAGCTATCCAAGTCCCAAAGGAAGAAGCACATCAGTGACCTAGAGATTGGAGATCATATAATCTGAACCCAGAGGAGGGAGTAGTTCAGAGTCTTGACCATGAGATTCTGGTTTGCAGAAAGCTATGAATGACAATGGGAACCCTTCAGGATACATTGTCAAATTTACATAGGAGATAAGGCTCCAGAGATCCTTCCACATCCATTGTAGAGGGATGGGAATACACTGGTTACCAGCATGCATTGGAAAGCCAACTTTAGGAGATCAAAGTCATAAAGCTGACTTGAAGAGTCAAAGCATCCTTATATGAGGGATGTCTTAGTTGATCCCTCCTCTGATGCACATTGGCCTGATCTGTTTTTCAACCTCCTGTATTTTTTGTTTGTTCTTAATGGGGCTTATCTCAGATGTATTTTGTCTTTGGGGGTGAACTTTGTAGAATTCTTGCTGTATATTTTTTCTGCTTTTTCATTATATGAAGCCTGAGATCGATGAACCCCTAGAGAAAGCAGAAGAAAAATGGTTTCTGGTGAGTACAGTTCTGTGTTGAGGGTAGAAGGGAGGTAAAAAGGAGTGGGTGTCAAGCAGTTCAAGAAGGAAGATAACTTCTTGAAACCAATTGTGGTAGCAATTGTGCAATATTTCTTGATGTGATTTCACTATGGAATGATATCATATCTGTAAGGCTCTCAATAAAGTGGTTTAAGAGGAAAAACAGCACTTTTTCCCATCGCCATAATGCCACTGATCACCGCTGAAGGGTAGCAAGGACTTTTCTATGAAAATTTATTTCGGAAACCTCTCCCATTGTACAATCCTATTTTTTTTCTTCAGACTTATTTTTTATTCCCTAACTCAAAGAATACTAAAAAAAGAACTTAAATTGAGTTTTTTGAGAATACTAAAACTGAAATTGAATAAACCAAAGAGGGTAGAATTTTTTGAAAAAGAGTTAGACAGCAAGACAACTTTCATAATTAAGCAGAAAGCATTTAAGATATAATGAGAAATCTATATTCCTTTTCTGATTTAAAAAAATCAATTTATTGGTGATGCTTACAGTTCTTTTGTTGTTATTATTGTTGTTGTTTTGGTAACACTGCTCTGGTGGGAATAGGAAGCCCAGCCTTGCTCCTGGAGAACTGCTATTGGATTTGAACTGCCAACCCTGTGGGCCGCAGTCCCACACACAACCACTACACTACTGGGGCTCAGCCCACTTACAGTTCTTATAACTATCTGTACACAATTGTATCAAGGATGTTCAAATTTATGTTGCAGTGATCATTTCTTTCTATTTGAGCCCCTGGTATCAGCTCCTCTTTTTCTACCTCTCGCCCCCACCCTCCCACCCTCCTGAAACCTTGATAAATTCTAGATTATTATTTTCATGTCTTATGTGGTCTGTTCTCTCCCTTTACTCACATTTCTGTTGCTTGTTCATATTTTTAAAACAGATGTTTCCATAATTTTGTAGTAATTTTTTTGAGTTACGATAGCATTTGCGGCATCATCCCTGGAGAGAGAAAATTTAAAGCATATCATAAACCATGTACTCATAGAGCTTACATTCAATTGTCTTCCAACATACATCCAGTCTTAATGAAAACAGCTCTAGGAAGAAGAAACAAGATCTATTGGCATTAGAAATAAATAGAGAGATATAAAAGTCATATCTGATAAATATTTTAACAGTAGATCTCAACTAGAAAATACTGAAAGTTAACTGAACAATCATATAATTAACAAGTGAACTTGAACTGCCTTGGCAGGAAGCAATCCATAACTCGAAAAATGTCACAATGGTCCCATGTTTTCCTCTAGGAATTTTTGCTACACAGAATACATGGCATACATCCCACTGTATTAACATGATTAAGTGTCAGGGGAGTGACATTTCAGGACCAATGCAAGGTTGAAAGACATTGACTAAAAAATACAGAACTACTTTACTAGAGCTAGAAGTAATATAGATATTTAGCTTTCATGACTATGATTATAAATAATTATTAATTTAACAAAGTTGATACTTACATTAAATGTAAAAAAGAAGAAAAAATAAAGGGATATAGCTCAATCAGAGGAGTGAATATGACTGTATTGGAAATATATATTAATGCATTGACTCTTCTTTCTTTTAGATTATTTATTATTTTTGGATTTCTGAAAATGTATATGTTAAGTTATTCTGCTCTTTTAACTTTAGATATATTTGAAAACAAAGTTTATAAAGTAATATCTCCTTTATTTATCAAAGAGAACAAATTATGAAGAATGAACTTTCTATAGATCTATTATCTAAAGAAAATATTGCATATTGAAAAATTTCAAGATAGATTATTGCAAATAGAAAGTGATTCACTACGGTGCATGTTTATGAAGAGGGTAATGTTCCTTCTTTTGTTGGAAATAAGTTGATTTATTTTGACAAGATTCCACCAAACAAATTAACTAATTTTGACAAGATTAAATCAAATTGGTCACCAAGTAGAGTAAGAACAGTTAGACAATTTGTAGTTTTTTGGGGAGGGAGGAGGGATTGTCCTTATCATTATAGTTTAAATGAAATAGCTTTCAATTAATATTTTAAATAAACTGCTGAACTTCAATGGTTAGATTTTGCCTATGTCAAATTATTAAGAATGATAACATGGATATGCTTAGCCTCAGCAATAGATTGAAGGTGGATCTTAGAACAGTGCTGGAGTTCATTTTAGAAGGCAGAAGCAATTATGAGCGTGTTTCAAAAGACATTTGATTTCTAGTGATTAATTGCTTTATCCTGAGAATATATATATATATATATATATATATATATATATATATATACACTCACCATGTTAAAGACAGAAACCATAAATACATAAGGAAAACCAGTCCTAATTTAATGTAGTTTATTGTAGGAGGCAAAAATCAGATATAAAATATCAAGTCATTATAAATGCTAAGAAGAAAAGTGTAGCACTATATGGGAAAATAGTGTGATAGCACACTATCCAGATAAACATTTTCCCACAGCAGTCACAGTGATCTGAATGAATCAGGATTTAAATGCCATGAAAATATTTAGGTAAAAGTGTTGCAGGCAAATCAATCAATCAATTTTAAACCATATTTGGTTTTAAAACCATAATTTTGAGAGAGAAGCAGAGGTACACCTTACATGTACTTCTTTTCTTCAGGAAAAGACTGAATAAAGAGAAAAGAGGTGGGCAATAAAGTCACAGGGCCAGGCAAAGTGTTGTTCCCATCCCACCAACTACCACTTACCAGGTACCACTTGTAGTCTGGTCATTCCTGTCCACGGTTACCCTACGTGGGTCAGAGTAGGACTGTACTCCAGGGTGGACTTACTGGTTGATTTTTCAAAAGTGGATCACCAGAACTTTCTTTTGATGCACCAATGGATAGATTTGAACTTCCAACAGTTTGGTTGACTGCTGGGCACATTGACTTAATGGCAGAGAGTTAATGGCAGAGACACACCTTGTTATGAGGTAATGGCAGAGACTTAATGGCAAAGACTTAATGGCTGGTGTGTTTCTCTTAATGTACTCTGCAATATGAGAAGATAGTAACAAATCTTATTGAAATTATTTTTACTAGAAGATAACTCAATATTAAACAAAGCTGAAATTACCCCACATCAATAAGTTCCGATTTTCTTTGGGAGAATGTTGGCATAATCATTATAATTTGTAAAATACCAGTGCTTTTCTTAAGATTGGCAACTACTTTACAATGAAGGTTTTTTTGTCACTATTTTTCCTATTTCACTAGGCTTTCACCTGGAGTATTTTTTTATTACTTCATTTTATAATCGTTAAGACTCAGAATGTCTTTTTTTTAAAGAGGCCATTAACTGCCTATAAATTCCAACTTGAGAGAAATCTTCACTATTAATTTCCTGGATGAAAATTCCCCTTGTGATTACATAAGCCGGAGAAGATTTCATGTCACTGGGGAATTTAATGCTGGAATGATCTTGGGATTTGCATCGTAATTGGTTTGACACACATGCCATACCATACAGAGCTATGTAGACAGATGGTAATGAATATACTAGCCATGATCCCTGAGATCAGTATGAAAAATATGTTGAAATTGATTTTTTTCAATCTTTGAGGCTTATAAGTAACCATGATATCTAAGGAGCTAATTTAGATAAGCTTTAAACAAGAATAAGATCACATAAATGGTAATTATTAGAAAGTACCAGAGAGTGAAGCTTCTTAATTCCTTTCTGGATTTTAATTAACAATTAGGAAAGAATTTATTTGGCCTATTATTAGGTTCCATTATATTTCTTATATTTTATTTTTCCTTTTTACATCTATCTAGCTGTGGGTCTATATAGACACATACATAAGGTATGTCTGTGTAAAACTAAAACATTTTAAAATGTCAATTTCTTAGTGAATGTTCTGAAAGAAATTTATTTAACCAAAAAATGGAACTCTAGCGTAGTTGTACATATTCTTTTACAGGTCTGATGATATCAGGTGCAATCACTTTGATTTTAGCACACAGTGATTGATCTATTTTGAGTAGGATTTCCCCAAAGAGTTTTCAATACTAAATTTTCAGAAGAGGATCACAGGTCTTTCTTTTCACATGCCTCTTGAAGAGTGAATTTGAACTGCCAAACATATGGAAAATAGTGGACTGCTTACTAATTTGTTTACTCCATGGAATTTTTGTAAAGTGGAATGATGTTTTTTTTTTTTTTTTTTGGGGGGGGGCGGGAATCACTGCCCTCTGGTGGTAGTGGGAGCTACCCAGGGCTCCTCCTGAGAGCCGCTGCTAGGGAATAAGAGTTGTATCTAACAATTCTGTAATCTAAATTAATGAAGATTCTTATGGAATCAAGAAATTTCTGAACCATATTTTCCCTTTTATCTCATTGAGAAATTGCCTGCTTTTGCATTATTATGTAAAAGCAAATGTCATAGTACTTGACTTTTGGTAATAGAGAGCTATTTCGATGAAGCAAAATTCAAATTTATAATAGTTAAAATTTTTTCCTTAATACCTTACCATTTGCCATAACAGTCATTTATATAGAAAAATGCATGCAAATAATGCTATTACCCATGATGTGTGCATAAAATGATAAAACCATGTGTATGTTTAGAGTTGTGGAATAGATTTCTGTGTTAGGGTGGGTAGATGAAAGAAACAAATTCATAAACATGCATATGTGTGTAGAGAAAGTTTTATATAAAGGGTAATTGTACATTAAGAAATCATCCAACCCCAGTGCAGTCCAACCCCGTAAGTTCAATATCAGCCCATATTTCTGATACCAATCTGACAGTCCTCTTCAGACTCACAAAACTCATGCAATGATGCTACGTGGCGGTCATGTGCTTATGTTAATTTTATGATTGAGATGTAGGGGGAGAGTCTATCCTGTTAATCTAAAGATAGCCATTGAGTAGCCAATGAGACTTCCATGTGGGCATGGCTTTCTCTTGAGACTTCTGGGAAATCTCGCGATATTTCCCTCGAGAAGAAGAGAAGTTATGTTGTTGGGAGTTAGTCTCAGAGACAATGAATTATGGACAAGACAAGATGGCAGGGTCCCAGGAGCTAAAGGAGCAGGAGGAGAAGCCACCTGGTCCTACCCTGATGGAACCAGACCTCTGAAACTGGATGAAGCCCAGTGGAGAGCCCTGCCAGTGCTGAGTTGCCTCTACCACCACTGGATGTTGTTTATGAATGCTGAGCTCAGGAAGCAAGGTGCCATGGGGGAGACCCCTGCCAATGCCGTGATACTGCACCCACTGGCCTGTGACTTCGTGAGTTGGAAGGAGACGTTGTAGACTGGTATCTGACATATGGGCTAATATCGGACTTATGAAATTGAACTGGACTGCGTTGGGATGCTTTCTTAATGTCTTATTCCTCTTGTATATATACTGTACCCTTATATGTGTGTCTGTGAGTTTGTTTCTCTAGTTTACTCACACTGACACACGCTGAATGCACAACAAATCACAGGCCAATGGGTAGGAAGTCTTTGGATCGTGTGGCAGTATAAGCATTTCAGCACTGGCAGGAGTCTCCACATGGCTTCTCCAGCTAAGGGCACTGGAGTTTCATGTGTCTCGTCAGTGGAGTGCCTTCCTTGGAGAGAGCTGCAAGAGAAGTGTCTCGTCTACCTTTAAAGAAGAAATACAGGATTTCTTAGAACTCTCAGGAGAAGACCATGCCCACATAGAGGCCTCATTAGTTATGATTGGATTTACAGGCAAGACTCCATCCCTGCACTCTTAATCCTCAAATTGACAAACAATTATATAACTAAAACTTCTGTATTATCTGTAATGACTTAAAAATTTCTATATAGATATTATGGATTAACCTGGAACATTTTGCATTTAATTTTGGCTATGTGTTTCCTTCCTAGCACCTTTCCTCAATCACTTTAGGATAATGGAGTTGTTCATTTAACACAAAGTCTAAAACTTAAAACATACCACTCTCAGTTTCTGGCATAGTAAAGTACTTAATAATTGGGGGATTAATGAGCAAATCTAGCTTTATAGACTTCTTTGTCAAAGAGGAAAAATTTCAATACAGTAACTCAAACCTAGACCCAGTGTCATCACAGTGATTCTGACCCAGGAGAGAATTAGAAAGTTTGTAGCCTAAATTGTCTGTTAGAAGCAGCTGGTAGGCTTGAACACTAGACCTTTCAGTTAGCAGTCCAATACTGAGCCCACCAGAGCTCCTTATTTCCTAGGTACTTACTAGGCCTTCATTTTATCTTTTAAAAATTCTATGTTAGCAATATCACTAGTAATTATATATGTTTCACACACAGTTCAAGAATCTTTTTAAATACTAGTAACCATGCATATTTACCAAATCACTTCCAAGTTACGTGTACAGCATGAAGGTTTAAAAATGCAAAAGTACAAAATAGCAATTCAAAATACTCAGAAAACAGTTATACCTAATAAAAGAAAGTTTGCCTTTAGAATGGTAGATTAAATTAGTATTTCTTTTATTTTATGAAAGATAGTATAACATGTTTTCTAAGCTTTCCTATTACTTTAACAGAGAAAGAGAACACAATCTAATGTTTACTTGATGACGGAGATCATTGACATAAATCTCAGTTATGTGTTCAGACACTGATGGCATGAATTTTATTATCACATTTTAAGAGTTTAATGGAATCTTGAACATAATACATTACAAAATAGCAATTATTTTGGTGGCTTTCATATCTTTGTCAGTTTCATCTGTTGTATTTATTTTTTTGTTTCCCAAGTCATTTATTGGCTAGCAAGGAGCTCAGAATTAGGGCTTGAATATATTGATTGGAAGACAGATTATTCAAGGATGTAATGTAAGGGTAAGGAAAATACAGATATGAAATGAGTTCAGTAAGAATCCTGAGGAAAATGCATGTATTTAAAAAAATTCTCAATAGACTTGTCTTAATATACCACTTTCTACTTACAGTGACCTCTAAAAGGTAAAAAATTTCCCCAAATGCTGGCAATTGAACATGGTGCCAGATGTTTTATTTAACAAAATTGAAGCTCAAAATAAATTTGCTTGTCATTCATTGCCCTTTGGAGAATTTTACAATAAAGGAAGAAAGAGAGAGAGAGAGAGAGAGAGAGAGAGAGAGAGAGAGAGCAAATGCAAAGAAAGTGAGAAACACATGCAGTAATCACAGGCATACATTATATATAAAGGGTTATAAAGACCCATAATTGTAATTAAAATATATCAAATAGAAAAATGTATAACCAGTCAATAAGCACACATATTGATTCACTTATAACAAGTCACGTACAGATTGTGCTACATGGTAGAAATCCATACATGATAACCATTACATATTAAAATAAAAGATATGCAAAGAGAGAAGAAACATTTTAATGATAATTCCTAAAATGTTTAGCCTTGTATTTTCATTTGAATTTTGCCCTGGTAAAACATTTATAAATAAGAGAAAATATCTCATTTTATTCACAATAATATTGGACTGTATGGATCATAACAAATCACAGATATCTTTGAGAAGCAGGAGGATTTAGGAAAACTTCCTTGTGCTCAGGCAGAACCTATACATCGTCCAAAAGACAGTCTTCATGTACAACTGGTACACACTTCAAGAGAATAGTACAGAATTCAAAATCAAGGAATGTTTCTGTTGGGTTATATTCTTTCACTAGACTCTATCTAGTGTATACACTGGACAGTTAATATGAGCAACTAAACTATAGAAAGAAGAACTCAGCACCAGGATTGGTAAAATATAAGTTCAGAAAAAAGAAGATGCCTGAGGAGGTGGATGGAAACAGTGGCTGCAAGAGTGGGCCTAAGCATGGGTGTCATTGTGAAGGAGGTGCAGGAGAAGGCGAGGGTGCCTCTGCTGTACGTCAGGTGGCTATGATTGGGAAGTCACTTGACTTCTAGAAATCAGTTACTGAAAAACATATGGATAGCATCAACACATTTTCAGAAAATGGAGAGCTCTTGAGTGGAGGCAGAACATTCTCAGAAACAACGTGAGAACATGATGAGCTCCTATGGACAGAAGGTAGTCAAACTGTATCTGAAAGTGGTCAGCCTTTTCAAAGCATGGTCCACCATAAAGACATGGATGGAATCAAAATTATGTGAATAAAGCTCTTGGGAACTTCATTTGTTGATGAAGAAGAAATGCACGCAAGCATCAATTTATAATTGATTATCAGAATGCACAAAGCACGGATCTTGAGAAATTGGAAGTTCTTAAAAATGAAATGGAATGCATAAAGATCCATAGTTTAGGGGCTAGTGAGATGAAATGGACTAGTATTGTCAGAGATTCAGAAAATCATACAAATTTTATGCTGGGAATGACATAATAAAACAAAATGCCTTTCCATTTATCATCACAAAGGATAGTTAAAATTTAGCTTGAATAATGATGCTATGCATGATAGGATAAAATCAATGAGCATATTGGAAAATACAGGCAATATAGCTATTATTTAAATTTAGGCACCTACCTCTAAAGCTAATCATGCTGAAATTAAGAGCTCTACTAAAGCATTCAGTCTGGAATTGAACAAATGTACAATCAGAATTGATCAGCGATAGGTGATTTGAAAGTTAAAGATAAATTCTGAGGCTCTTTCATTGGGCACAAATATATTTGTTATCATTATGGGTTCTTGGTCTCCTGATCCCTCAAGCATTATGTAATAATACCCATTGTTGCCTCTCATTATCTTATGTACCTTGAGGTCTATTTTGTCAGCCAATCATATAGTCAACAATGCATTTTTTTAAAAAAAAATGCCATTAGCTTGATAAATTTCTGTTCTCCTTTGACCCTCAGTCTGCTTTGTCTGTGAGTTTGAGGGTCTTGGTGTCTAATTCAGCCTGCTACCTTTGTCTTTCTATGGACATGCTGGGTCTGGTAGCATTCAGGTAATGAAATCTAACTGCAGTTTTGTTGCTGTGATCTCCTACTATTTGTATTTGATATGTTCCTGTCTTCCCCATTTCTTGAGTGGCATAAGTGTAGAACCCATTCTTGTCTTGGTTTCTCAGTTCAATTTGGAATATTTTGGGTGCTGTTTTTCCATGTATAGGTTTCTGGTATTTTTACCTTGGTGATGGTCTCACTCATGTATGTGTGCTTCAGCTGTTCATTTTCTGCCCATAAAGAACTGAATTTAATGCTGGCTTTGTTTTTATGACTTCTCTAAATCTTTCATGATTCTTTTATTTTTCCTTCAATTTTTGAGCTTCATTTGTCATTTTTCTACTTTCAGGAATATGTTGCTTTAATTTCTTTTCCCTTCATGTCCTCTGCAGGAAAGCCTGAACTTATCTTTGTTTACCCTTATATGTGACTCCCTTTTCTCTCTGTAGCTGCTCTTATGTTTCTCTCCTTTTCCTTGAAGTTGGATAATTTGAATATTATATGTCTTGATATATTTTGGGTGTTTAATCTAATTGCTGTTCTCACTGCTTCCTGATACTTATCATCTCTTCCTTTGTGACAAGGAGGAAAATTTTCCTCCAAGAATTCCATTATTATTTTATCTGTAGGCTGGTTACTTCCAGCTTAGTGACCCCAATAATTCAAATATTGTTTCACTTTATGTTACCCCCACACCATCCTCATTCTTTCTTCAGACTTTCTTGCCTTTCTGTTTGATTGTTTCTCTTGTTTACAGAATTCTCCTTAGTTATCTTCAAGGTCCTGACTTGTTTTTTCATTTCTTCCATTTTATTATTGAGATCCTTCACTGGGTTCCTTCATTCTGCAACCTCATCCCTTCACTTTTGGATGTCCTTTTGGTGTAAGAATTCTCATACCTCTCATTTTTCATCTGACGGCAGGATTAATCCTCTAATTTATAAGACTCTAAGCAACATTCTCTTAAATTCCCTATCTGACAATTCAAGGACTGCCTCTTCTGTTGGGTAAACTGTTGGGTTTCCAAATCATCTTCAGTGAGTGATTTCTATTGCTCTAGGTTTTTGTGTGTGTTAACTGCTGGCATTAGCTGCTGTCTGCGTTGTACCATAGATGAGCTAAGGTGCTGTCTTGGCTTCTGTAGTTTGTAGAGAGGAGGGTTTGACTCCATAAGTTATGGAGAAGGTATTGTGCATAGATGATGGGAGAGTGCTGGTGGGGTGATTAGAAGAAATAGGTTACAAGTAACTGAGCCTAGGTGCAGGTTAGTGATATTAATCATAGTCAGCCTTCCTGTTAGGTGTGTTATTTTTAATGGGTTGAGGAAGAGGGTGGTGGGAAATGTGTCTTTACTTGTTAAATTAAAGTTAATATGTGTTATTGAGGTGTAAGATTCAATTTCCAAAGGTTATTGGGGTTGGGGCAAGAGGGGGATATATTACATCTACCAGAGTCCCTTGTTAACCTTGTATGGAGTGTGTAATCCTACAGTTATTTGTGTTTATAACAGATGTCCCCTTTACAGTAGGCTGTTGCATGACTCAGGACTCTCTGCACCTTACATACGATCCAGGGTAGAGAAGATTATTCAAGTAGACGCTCCAGGGAGCTTTCTAATTAGGGGCAGGTGATCCTAGTGAGAAATTCTGATGGCTGAATCCCAATCCCTCAGTTGGGAAAGGAGCTCTCTGCTTTCTTTCTGAGAAGATGGTAAGACTGGATCTACCAGCTACTTGGAGTCAGCTACAAGACAGATTCAATCTGTGTTTCTGACTCTTCTTTGCTTCGGGGTCTCTCTTTAAGTGCTCAGGATATCTATCTCAAGGACCTAGTTGTTCCATTGCTATTAGAAGAGTAAAGAGGGCCTGTGCATGGCATTGTCTAGTGTCTAGGGTCTTCAGCAGTCCACGCAGATGCCCTTCTGATGTCCTAGAGAAGCAGACTATCAGGAGCTAGGAACCCCATGGGACCACTATGTTTGGGTCCCCTAAGAGGAGGGTGGGGTGTACATAGCTCAAGTGTGTGGTCTGAGGTAGCAGGGGGTAGATTAAGGCAAGGGAGTATGGGACTCTGATCATGGGAGTGGGAGGGTGAGCAAGGGGGGTAACCGTATACAGCTTGCTGAGGGGTGTGTTGTAAGGGGGTCACAGGTGAGGCAGGTGAACACACGAGTAGTTCTCAGGTAAAAGTGGTGGGAGACTGTGGTCCTCCAATCATGTGGACAGAAAATGCCAGCGATCATGGTTCTCATATTGCCAAGTGGGCCTATGGAGGTGATTGCAGAGCTACAGTGCCTGCACTACATGGTGTGGGCCAGGGAATGCAAGGAGCCACAGCACCCTGGTGTGTCAAGGGTGGGTGTGGGAGTAACACAGGAGAATAGATTTTTGGTCTTTGCAGATCAAGACAAATGGTTAGCCAGTGCAGGGAAATGGAGAGGATCTCATGTTAGCAAGCACAGTTGTGCTGTCTGTGGGGAAATCTGCAAAAGAATCCAGGGTGCTATTAGACCAGAACCAGCATCTAATTTCCCCGAACTGGTCTCCTCACCCCCATTCTGGATTTCACAAAAAGGAAATTGCTGAAGGCTGACCCTACTTTGTGCCATCCTTCCAGAAGTCCTCTTGAATGCTAAAGCTATGTTGCCCAAGACCTCTTGAAAGTGTTGAAGAGTAAGAGCTTTATTTTAAGCACATGTGCCTGACCCAATTGCTTCACATGCATGAGAAAGCTGGACACTAAGGAAGACAGATGTATCCAATTCTTTGAAATATGGAACTTCCAAAAATATTGAAATACCATGGATTGCCAAAAAAAAAACCCAAACAAATATGTCTTGAAAGAAATATAGACAGATTGTTCCTTAGAGGCAAGGAAGGACAAACTTAGTTTCATGTACTTTGGACATGTTATCAGGAGGAATCAGTCCCAGATAAAGTAGAGGATAAATGAACAAGAGGGATAGAGACAGGGTTAACCCACCCACATTCATATTTCCATTATTTTTATCAAAATCTGATTTCTCTAATGGAGAGATAGAAAACACAAATGAAATGAAAAATATGTAAGTGACCTGAGTTGTCACATGGATTTGAGGCTGTCTAAAGTGTTGTACCCAGTCTGAAACCACCTTCCACCCCCTAGAGCTTAGCAGGAAGAGAGCAAAACAGAGCAGCAAGGGGAGCAAAGCAACAGAGGCCCCCCAAAAATCTGAAAATAGACTCAGGGATGAGGGTGGGGGCAGGGTTTGGTATTGTACCAGACCAAATCAGAAAATGTTCAAAAGGGTCAGCAGACAGAACTGGTACTATCCACAGGTAATCTATCTATCTATCTATCTATCTATCTATCTATCTATCTATCTATCTATCTTCTAACGATCTATCATCTATCACCTCTCTTTTTTCATGTCTATCAATGTAAGATAGGAAGGATAAATAATACTGAAGAGAAAAATGATGGTTCCAGGGGGGAAGGGGAGAGGAGGAAATTGGGGATAGGAGTGGGGGCCAACAAACCCAGAGAAAAGGGGATGACAAGAGATCTAAAATCATTGAATAGGATGACACAAAATGCCTGCTGGGGTTCAATCAAGTACAATGTCGCTGAGAGGATGTGCAGAGAGCCAAAAGAAGGTCTAATATGACAGTCGGTTAGGGAGAAAGTAAAAGGAAATAGAAGGAAAAACTAGAAGACACCAGGAACAAGAAAACAACACTTGATCAAAAATTGATGGTGAGGAAAGTGTAGGAGGCCTGGTAGGGTTTGATCAAGGTAATCAAGGTAATCAAGAGGAATTGCTGAAACACAAATGAAGGCTGACCATGATAGTGGGACAAGAGGAAAGTAAAAGGAAATAGAGGAAAGTATTTGGGGGTCAGAAGGTATTTATAGAGGTCTAAATACTGGCATGTACACAAGTAAATATATTTATATATGACAATGATGGCAACAAATGTACAAATGTGCTTGGCACAATGGATGGATGGGTTGTCATGAAAGATGTAGATTTCCCCAATAAAACAATTTATTAAAATAAGAGAAATAAATGATACAATTATTTTGAAATAAATAAATTTTTAAAAGCATTTATAGAAGTATAAACATAGGCATGCACATATGCAAATGTGTTAATACGTGTTGATAGGGATATACATCTATATGCATCTATATACATATATTTGTAGGTTAAGTGTTAAGGTAGCTGATGAATATTGGGCATCTGCTCAAGTCCACTGTGAACACAAAAACACTTTGTTCTAATAACCTGTCATTCTTTGATACTCACCCTTCTAGCATGATCGCTGAAGATAAAATGGGAGCATAATCTAATGAAGTGAAGAAAGCTGATAGTATCTGGATATTATCAGATATAGTGGTAGTGCCTTGAAGTCTTGAAGTTACACAAGCAGCTGAGAAGCAACAAAGCACACCAGCCTGTGTGATGATGAGGTGTTGAAGGGGTCAGATTTCAAACATCAAAGAACTAAAAATTATATCATTGTAAATTATGAGGGGTACAGATTGGGGATCCAAAGTCCATCAATAGGTGAAGCGACATCCCCTTACAGAAGGGTAGCAGGGAGGAGATAAGCCAGTTAAAGTACAGTGTGGCAACAATGAAACATGCAACTTTTCTCTATTCTTCAAAGCTTCCTCCCATCCACTATCATGATCTCAATTCTACCTGACAAATCCAGGTAGATGAGGAGATATACACTGAAGCTAGAAACATGGAGAATTCAGGATAGATGATCCTTTCAGGACTAGTGATGAGAGTGGTGATACTGGGAGGGTAGAGAGAAGGTGGAGTAGAAAGGGGGAACCAATTGTAGGGATATACATGTAACCTCTTCCCTGGGGTTTGGAAAGAAGGTAAGTGGGTGAAGGGATACATCGGACAGTATACAATATGACAAAAAATGAAAATTTGTAAATTACTAAGAGTTCATGGGGAAGGGGGTGGGACAATGGAGGGGAAATATGGGGAACTGATACTGAGAGTCTAAGTAGAAGGAGACTGTTTCAAGAATGATGATGGCAACAAAAGTACAAATGTGGTCTGCATACAAGTGATGTATGTGTTGACCATGATAAGAGTTGTATGAGCCCCAATAAAATGATTTATTATAAAAAAGAGAAAAAGAAAAGCATTCCAGTTTGAAAACATCATTTTTTGTTCCAAGGAATTACCATGAAGCACTATTATTTTCTCCTACATGCCTTTTTCTTGTTCAACCTCAGGCTGTTGTTGAGATTGTGTCTTCATTGTAGATTTTTTTTAGCTTTATATTTTTAGACAATTAAAAGAAAACAAAGAAACAAAGACAACAAAAAAAGGGACTCTCATTTTAAAGTTTTACACCTGTAAAAATACCTAAGTTTCCTCCTTGTGTTCACTTTCCCATATAAGACGTATTGTTCCCTTTTCACCAGTTGCCTTACAGGGTGCAACGCACACACATTCCGATCTGCTTGCTCTAAGTAGGGTAGAAGTAGGACCACTCTCCCTTATTACCTGGATGTTTCTGGAGTTGCTCATACAATCTCCGTTTAGACCTTGAGTGTTTTTTAAGTCTCTCTAGCCTCTCCACAAATATACTATATTGAATATGTGACAAACACATTATGATGTTTTTCAAACTTTCTAAACAGACTATCTCCATTTAATACACAATTACTCATTATTGGTTGACTTTGCAGTTCTATAAAAGAATTGGGTGATAAGTCTCTGCATGTTTTGAGAAACCTCTGTGTTTTTCATTATCTTCAATTAAAAAACCCCAAAGAGTTTGAGACTTTTTCTTACATTTGGTTAAAGACTAAATAAAAAATAAAATTTAAACTTGAATGAGTTTACATAAACTTTGAGATGAAAAACTAGGATTATTTTTACATAATGGTTGACATTGTCTTTGGTATGGTGAATTGAGAAAATTCTTTTTAAAATATATTTAATTGTTATTTTAGATTTTGAAATTTCAGGGTTTTGAGATTTGTACTCTGAGAAGAAAGGTTCTGGATGAGAAGCTAAATTTTCTTCCTGGAGATGAATCTATGTGGGTCCAATCACAGGCACTAGATCTAAAACATTTGTTCAGGAAGAAATCTCAGAGTGATAAATGCATGGAGGTGACTAGGAAATAATGCCTCTGAAGCAGTTTTATGCTGTTTAGAGTTGTGGTATAAATCTTTTTTTCCAATAGAAAAGAGCAGTAACTTTTAAGTTCAAAATGAGTAAATTTTCACTTGAGGCTCATGTGAATCAAGCTTGTGTTCCAGCACCTCTCAGTTACTGAAGTCTCGCTGGCTACTCCGAGTCTTTCTAGTATTGCATGATGCAGTCATTCAGAATCTGCATGAAAGACCAATAAAAACACCACGGTCATATATTGGAACAAGAATGACAGGTAAACGAGGTAAAAATGCTGACTCTACCATCGTAGCAAAGATACATAAAATCCCCTCAAAATATTAACTAGCAAATTCAAGTCATGTATGACCAGCAATCAGATTGTATCACTAACTCTGTAATTAAAAATACACTACCACTTCTAATATCAAGTTTCTTTTATTTTCCTCCAGGAAACAAAATCCTGTATTTCACATGTAATAAATAGTAGCATACTGATTAAAATAACATTGAGAGCAATGGTAAAATTTTATAAACTAGACTTAGTTAATGTGCCTGCAAATTCACTAGTGAATTATTTCAATTGAAGTAGTAAGGAAACCTTAGAAACTATAAAAGTCATTGCTCCTACATTATATTGTAAGCTGAAGAAGGGAAATCTCAAAGATTATTATGTGCACATAGTATGAGGGTGAGTCATGATATACTGTTTCAAAACCATAAAATCTAAACCAAACCACACTCACTTCCATCACATCAACTCCAACTCTCAGAGACCTGGTAAGACAGAGGAGGACTGGCCTGTGGGTTTCCTAGACTATACGAATTTAGGGAAGTAGAAATCCTCATCTTTCTCCCCTGCAGCTTGTGAACTTCTCTCCTTGCAGTTTGCAGCCCACTGCATAGCACACTACACTCTCTGAGCTCTTCTTTACTAAATAAAAATATCAAAATCTGAGTTTCTCCATAGTTCTTCTATCTACATTTACTCAGTTCTGTAGGTGGTATATGCGCCTCTAATCCCCGCAGTGCTCAAATAATCCTGCATTCTGGTTTACTTATGGTGGGTACAAGCTAAAGGAAAGCTGAGAAAGCAATTATTTTCTCTAACTTTTGAAAACTAAAGTAAGAACCCAATAGGATAAAATTTATAATTTTAGCTATAATGAATAATTTTGTCTCCTACATTACAGAAACCCTAAAATAAGATGACTTTTATTTTGTTGTTGTTGTTAGTTGCTCCAGGATTGTTCATATGTGTTATCAAGTTGATTATGCCATATATATGTGTGCATATATATAGATACAGATAGTGTACAATACAATGATGCACTGTTCAATTCTGTTCCATCCTCACATTTGTTAAGATTGGGCCCGTGGTTGCAACCATTAGCTTAATCTATCTTGTTAAGAGTCTTATCTTGTTAAGTTTCTGCTTTACCAAACCTATATCTTTTTCTAGAGCGAAAAGTCTGAATTATGTGAGACCGCCTGACCACACTGTGGTCCGAGAGCATCCTGGCAGCCATTCCTCCAAGACAAATGCACAGCCATTTCTTCTGGCAGTGCATGTCACTTTCAAAATGTCTACTGACATCAGATTACTGGCTGTAATCTGATCAAGTCTTCTCCAGTTCTCATTGCCCAACTTCCACATGCACATGAGGCAATGGAAAATACCATAGTGTTAGCCATAATTTTTTATTAATAATATGTAGTTATATTGGGACATAAGTCAAATGTCATACAATTCAATAGTTAAATTCTTTAAAGATGAGTTGTATAGTCATCACCACAATTGATTTTAGAACATCTTCTACTTATACTCTTGATGTTAGCTCCCCAATTCCTCCAAACCTTCTTGACTGTAGCCCCAAGTAATTATTAATCCAGTTACTCTCTCCATAGATTCTCCCATCCTGGATATCATATACAAAAAATTGTATAAAACACTAACAACACCGGCAAAATAAAATAGATATAAACCACATTTGAAAAGAAAAGAATTAGTACTATAAACTAGACCAACTTTAAAATGAGTCAAAGTGAGATCAAATGATGAGGTAATAGATGTTCAGCTAACTCCATTGGATAGGCATAGTTTTCTAAAAGAATGCAATTAGTAAGCGTGATAGTCATATATGTACCATAAACCAAGCTCCGAGCCATCAAGTCAATGGTAACTCTAGAGACCACGGAGGGCTCTGAAACTCTAAATGTATGTGGGAGTAGAGAGCCCTGTCTTTCTCCTATGGAGGTACTGGTGGTTTCAAAGTGCTGACTCTGAACTACAGCCCAAGGTGAAACCACTAGACTTAAAAAAATGTAGGCCAGGAATTTATGCAAGCAAATGATGCATCCCGGTCCAACTGAAGTCATTGGGGCAGCGACTAGCAAGGAGTGTCTTCAGAAGCACTCAGTGCTCATCTGTGAAGCATGACGGCAGAGTCAGAAACTGGGAGATGCCAGGTCAGTTGGTGCAGTCATGTGAGTCCAGGGCAACACAACTCTGTGGTCAGTGAGCTACCTGAGCTCCTGTGCACCGAAGCCAGACACAGGATCCTAGGAAGCAGGAAGCAGAAAACGGGCACATGAGAGAACTCTCCTCAGTCTCTATTAGAAAAAAGGATATGCCCTCAAGGAGAGGCCATTAGGCTATACCTGATTGAGAGGTGGGACTCCATGCACACTCTGCAGAGATGCATAAAGTGGACACAAACCCTAACCATCTTGCATGGCTTTCAGTAGCTGTTGTGAAACAGATCTGGCCAGTACAATAACTTCTTTGATTTTCAACAACTGTTTGCCTGAGCTTCAGTTGTGGAGGCAAGGATAATGACATCCTTCACAACTCTGATCTTTCTCTAGGTATTATAATGTCAGTTATTGTTTCTGTTGTGAGGGTTTTTAACAAAATAGTTTTATTTTTTGGCATATACTTCATGCATGGTACATTTTAATCATGCAACCTTAATAAAAATATTTATTCACTCATTTCAGAACACATTCTTCTCATACTCGTTGTTAGTTTTCCATGTCAATCCATCCACCATTTTGTTTCACTACATTTTGTCAATTTATTGTACTATGGTGACTTGTGTGTTACTGTGATAGTGATGTCATCTGGAAGGTATGTCACTTATATTTCAAATATCAGCTGTGTCCCCAAAACTTAGGAGTAAAATTGCCAGACTAAAAGCCGTTTATGAAGAAGGAGTTGGCTGCCCATTTCAGAGAAAGTAACTGATGAAACTAATATGTTAGATTCAAAAGGTTGTCAGATATGGAATTGAAGCAGAACGTTGTTTAAGTTGGTGCCAGGATGGGCCTCTGGTGCCTGAAGGCACATGAAATGTGACTGAGGCGGAGCTGATTTCTCAAAGTAAATTTGACAAATGAAAAGGGAGAAAAACTTGTGGGGATAAAGCCTCGGGGACTTTTATTGCTGACAGAGAAAAAGTCAAGGTGTGAATAAACAGCTACAAAAATGAGTAATTAGAAGTTGTAGTACGCAAAATATATATCTAGGAAAATGGAAGTCATTGAAAATGAAATGGAGGTTATAAAGCTTGTTAAGGTAGGCAATAAAGTCCTGAAAAGACAGTGTTGTATCTAAGCTAATGAAGCATAGAAAGACTTACTCATCTGTATGAGGAAATTTGAAAGACATTTATTTGCCCAATTGACTCGAAGAGATCCATATTTGAACCCATTCCAGAGAAAGCATTTGACCAAAACAATGCTCAAACTATAGAACAATAACAATGATATCACAGGACTGTAAAATTTTGCTGAAGATCCTACAATAGTTGGAGCATGATATTGAAGGAAGTGTCCAGAGATTGGGGCCAAATTCAGAAGAGGAGGTGGAATAAGAAATATCATTGCTGATGTCAGGTGGATCTCGGCTGACAGTAGAGACTATCAGAGAGAGGTTTACTTGTGTTTATTAACTATGCCAATTCATAAGTCTGTGTAGATCATAGCAAACTATGGATCATCTTGAGCAGAATGGGATTCCAGAACACTTTATTGTGCTTATGTGGAATTTGTACATCAATCAAGAGGCAGTTTTGTGAACAGAAAAAGGGAATGAATGCATGTTTTAAAATGAGGAACAGCGTGAGTCAGGCTTGTATCCTCTCACCATATTTATTCAGCATCTGTTCTGAGCAAAAAATGAGAGAATCTGGATTAAATGAAGAAGAATGTGGCATCAAGATTGGAGGAAGGCTTATTAACCACCTATTATATGCAGGTATCAAAGCCTTGCTTGCTAAAAGTGAAGAGTGTTTGAAACACTTGCTGATTAATACCAAGGATTGCAATCTTCAGAATAGATAACATCAAGAAAGCCAAAATCCTCACAACTGGAACAACAGGTAACATCATGAGAAATGGAAAAAGATAAAAGTTGCCATTGATGTACTCTGCTTGGATAGTCATGGAAACCGCAGTCAAGAGATTCAAAGAAGAATTGATTGCAGTGGATGAGTCTTTTGCACAGACTCTGTTAAACAGCAGGCCCGCAAGATTGAGGATTAAGCTGAGCCTGATCCAAGCCTCATACACAAGTAAACATGAGGATCGTGAATAAAGAAGATCAAAGAAGAATTAAGGTTTTTGAGTTATCATGGTGGCAAAGAATGTTAAAAGTACTATGATCGCCAAAAGAGGAAACACGTTTTTCTTGAAACAAATCTGACCAGTGTGCTCTGTAAAGGCAATAATGGGGAGACTTTTTCTGATATATGTTTTGCCTGTTATCAGCAGAAACCAGTCCCTGTAGAAGGACGCCATGCTTCATGAAGTAGAGGAGCAGTGAAAAAGTTGGTCTCTCTAAGATATGATATGATGCAATGGTTCAACAACAGGATAAGATTAGGAATGATTGTGTTTCCTTCTGCTGTGCATAGAGTTGCTATGAATAGACCAATTCATTGGCACCTCAGAAGAACAACTGATAACGCTTGCCATATTCTTAGCAAGTTAATTTCTCTATAGATCTACCTATCCTGGATTTCACATAAAGTCATATAAAACATCAAACAGGAAGAAAACAAACAAAGCACCCAAATAATAACTACACAAAAATTAGTAAAACCTCAATCAAAGGGAAAGCAGAGAACATCAAAAATTAAAACAATTTTCAACTGGATTTAAAGGGGAATGAAATGATGTGATGTTGAACTTTAACCAAATGATATCTGCCATCATTGACTTAACAATGATCTGTGTCTCATAACAAGACTATTCACGGCTGAAACCCAGTGGTATAAGTGGTTGAGGGTGGGACTGCAGTCCGCGAGCTTGGCAGTTCAAATCCAGCGGTGGTCCTCAGGAGCAGTGCTGGGTAGCTCCCATGACCACCAGAGGGTAGTGATGCCCCCCAACAAATGAACAAACACTTAATCCATGTGATGACCCAAGAAATTGATTTGGGGCTTTCACTGTCATCCATAGGCCTTTCCAAACTCAGTGCTCACAATTTCAGCTTTGATATGTTTCCCTCCTTTATATTTTAGTTTTAATATTTACAGCCCATGGATCACACAGACTGGTATGCTTCATCCTGGTGCACTTAGATGATTCCTCATTTAGATGGCTATTTACATGGACTAGCCTACAAGACACCAGATGCTACTTTTTCCTAATTGCTGTGCATCAACTGACTTCTTCATCACACATTTCTCTAGAACACATATTTTTAATGCTTTCCTTATGAGGGTAAGCACAGAGCAGGGCCCTTCCCAAGAAACTAATTATTCTTAGATTGGGGCTAGACTTAGGTTTGATCCCCAGATTCATTCATGTATTCATGATTTATGTATGCATCTGGTTCGTTGTAGAAACATCATTTTATGACAGATTATAAATCATCACCCTGAGACATAACGCACTTCTATTTTTATTGTCATTAATTGAGCCAGTATAGAATTTAGAACACTGCTGGGAAAAGAAAATTATACATGTGTAGACTGGCTTCAGATCACAATAAATGAATTGTTGATGTATACAGATCAAAAGACACTATACAAACACTTGAGACTGGGGACAGGGAAAACCTTTGATTCCCTTAAAGGGTACCTAGTGAGGTTCAGTGACCCTCATTTACAAAAGGAAAACCATCAAAAAAAGAAGAATATATGTTATAAGAAAACAAGGGGGTACAATCATAAATATATGGTAGTTCCAGGACACCATTCATTAGATACCCTAAAGCAAGAGATCTGAACCAAATTTCAAAGAATGCCCATTCCATCACCTTGGGACAGAAGTCACCTGCGTCTTCTCAGACTAGGACATTCCATCCTTAAGTATAAGAAAATATGTCAGTTTCTTAAATCTGCTACAGGTGAATGTAATAAAGCCCAACTCCTCAGTGGGGCTTCAACATCAGATCCCTCTGGTGTGTCCTCCGATGGATGTTGTGTGCTTCGAAGGGACCAATTCTTAAAATCCCTGTGGTCTATAACACAAGATTGTGGCCACCAATGGTGGGGTGGGAACTATGTCAAAAATATGCAATTAGAAACGTAATACCAGGTGTTTGGGGGTTGTCTAACAGTATTGCAAAGCTTGTTTTTTTGTTTGTTTTTGTCCCCAATGGGTGGTTGATTCTACTGATTTTCTCACCAAAAATAATGTAATGAACTTCTTTGAGACACATATGCTCCCTTGCCTCAAACTTGACTTGAATTTTCAAACTGGTACACTTGTCACTCTTTTAAGAGTATCTGTTGATTTGAAGAGATCTAACTACATTGTAGAAAAAGTTGTATGATTTGAAGTGATGTAACAATGTTGTAGGAAAAGTTAACGGTCTTTTCTCCCATCATCTTGAAAACCTAGCTCAGTTCAGGTGAAGTCTTCTCTGTCAAAGTGGTTTTAAATATGTATGCATAAATGAGATTATATTTGGTTCCTTGACTCTAGGCAGGCTCTCAGCCTTGCTTCTTGGCAGGCAGTTTTAAATATGACACAACCTGTAAGCAACAACCTACATTCTTCTTGGAATATATCCTTATTTTATAGAGTATGACTCATATAATAGTTGTCCTTTTTTGATTGACTAAGTTCACTCAGCATAATGGTTTCTGAATTCACCCATGTCATAAGGTGATTCATTTCTGTTTTCTCATGGATTAATTCTAAAGCCACCAGCCTCTCTTCAGAAGAAAGATGGAGTTTTCTTCTCCAGTAATGAATTACCATTTCAGAAACCCACAGGGGCAGTTCATCCTTGTCCTTAGGGGAAGTTGTGATTTGTCTTTTGTTTTGTTTTTAAAATAGTATTCCATTGTGTATGTATCCATTATTCTCCTGATGGGCATTTGGATTGTCTCCAGCTTCGTGCTGCAATACATGTGAGAAAGCAAACATATGCCCAACGTCTGCCTCTTATTTATTTGCTGTATATGCCAAGCAATGTTTGTATGGGTTCTATAGTTTTTCTCTATCTTGTATTTTAAGTATCAAATGGTTGTACATATTTATAATGCCACAGAAGTGTCTAAGATTTCCAATCACTCCACACACACTCCCCAAGCATTTGTCCTTCCTGTTTACAGTTTTGTTTTTGAATTGGGCTATGATTATGGGTGTAATTTGATATCTCATGGTTGTTTTGATTTATCTATTGACCGTGAGCATCCTCATGTGTTTATTAGCCATTCAAGTGTTGCTCATAGTGAATTGTTTATTCCTGTCTTTTGCCCACCTTTTAATTGGATTATTTGGTCTGATTATTTGAAGTGTTGCATAATTGTAGAGATTTTATTAATTATTTTAAAAATAATTATCCTTAACAACTTCAACATTTTCTCCATTTATTATGATGTTACCTTTTAGTTGTTATGAGAATTTTGGTTTTCTAAACATTGTTGTAATCCTTCATTTTCATTAGTAAGTGAGTAACCTCACTTTTAGCAAGATTGTGTTATTTGCATAGCATAGGTTGTTAATAAACTTTCCTTCAAACCTGATGCCACATTATTTTTCATATAAATTAGCTTCTCTGATTATTTCCTCAGCATACAGATTGATCAAGGATGGTGAGATGGTACAGTCCCGATACCCACCTTTACTGATTTTAAATCATGCAAATTTGACTTGCTCCATGCTCACAAATGCTTCTTTATCCATACAAAGGGTCCTGATGATCATAATGAAATTTCCTGGAATTTTCATTCTTCTCAAGAGTATCAATCTGTACAAGTCAGCAATTTATGTACAGTTGTCTTGATAAGCTTTCTTATACATGTATAATTTCCTCTTTTCAACAGTGTTTAGTATTCTGTATCCTTGGCTAAATTATTGCTACTATGAAAAGAACAACCTCATGCCTTTGTGGGGATGATGCACTGTGTTATCCCTTACAAGATTATAGTGATATCTGTATATGAATCATAGGTATACGAATGGATTTAGGGTCCTAATCGAAGAACAATTAGACTAGGAATGATTTCTTATTACGTGGTACTTTTCAATACTTGCCTACATGAAGTGATCCCTAAGATATAAATGCTACAGCAAAGTGTGGTGAAGAAATTAGATGGTTGCTGGCTTTCAGAAAGAAAAGCACCTGGGATCTTCAAATCTAGTCTTCATGATCATATGGACAGTCAATTCTGACAGTGTTGTTGCCCAGATAATTTTTGTTGAAAAAGAGTTTATGGCCACGTGTTAAGATGCTTCCCTATGAAACATGACCTGCAGTGTTTTAGAAAGGCACTGAAACATTAGTAACTTAAAAAAATCATTTTATTGGGAACTCATTCAACTCATCATGATCAATACATACATCAATTCTATGTAGACCACATTTGCACATAAGTTGCTATCATCATTTTCAAAACCTTGTCCTTCTACTTAGGACCCCAGTATCAGCTCCCCATACTTCCCCTCCAACCCTACTCGCCCTCCCCCATGAACCCCTAATAATTTTCAAACAATCATTATTTTGTTATATCAAACAATGTTCAATGTGTCCTTTCACCCACTTCCCTGTTGCCCATTCCCCAGAGAAGAGGTCATATGTAGATCCCTGCACTTGGTTCCCCCTTTCTGCTCCATCTTCCCTTCACCCTCCCAGTATCATCACTCTCACCACTGGTCCTGAAGGTACATCTGTCCTGAATTTCCCATATTTCTGGCGCTAATCCATCCCAGTGTATATCCCCTGGTCTAGTTGGATTTATAAGGTAGAATTAGGATCATGATAATGGGAGGGAAGGAAGCATTTAAGAACTAGAGGAAAGTTTCATATTTCTTTGTTGCTACACTGTATATTGACTGACTCATATCCTCTCTGTGACCTCTCTGTAAGGAGATGCTGCTTCAACTATTGCTAGGCTTTGGGTCCCCAATCTTTATTTCTCCTCATTTATAGTGATGTAATTTTTAGTTCTTTGATGCCTGGTACCTGATCCCTTCAACACCTCGTCATCACACAGACTGGTGTGCTTCTTCCATGTGGGATTTGTTGTTTCTGAGCTAGATGACCATGTGATTACTTTCAAGCCTTTAAGACCCCAGACACTATATCTTTTGATTGCCGGGCACCATCAGCTTATGTGTTAGTCTGGGTAGACTAGAGAAAAAAATTCATAAACACATATATGGATATAAGAGAAATATTCATATACATGAGTAATGGAATATTGAGAAAGCAACCCCACCCAGTCCAAGGTCATAAGTCTGATATTAGACCATATGTCTGATACCAATCTACAAAGTCTCCTTCTGACTCCTGAAGCATGTACAATGACACCAAGACTATTATAGGCCAGTGGATGCAGAGTCTTGCAGTGGTGGTAGAAGCATCCTGGAACTGACAGGGGTCTCCCCATGGCTCTTACTTTTCAGGGCTCAGGGTTCATCAGCAATATCCACTGACTGTAGAAGCTTCTCAAAGCAGGTAGGGGTCTCCCTGTGGCCTTCCAAGCATCTCAGCACTGGCAGGAGTCTTCACATGGCTTCTCCACCCACAGAAATTTGGTTCCATTGGGGTAAGCCCATGTAGCTTCTCCTCCAGCTCCTCTAGTCTCCAGAAATCAGGATCCATCAGCATGCTGTCATCTCATCTTGTCAGTAGTTTATCTGCAAGGAACTGGGTCTACAGTCTCTCACTTCCATGGGGGAAATACAGCGAGATTTTCCAGAATCCTCAGAGAAAACCATGCCCACACAGAGGTCTCATTGGTTTTCTCCAGATTGACAGACTAGACTCCATCCCTACACTCACAATCATGAAATTGACACTAAGTACATGATGGTCATAGCTTACTTTGCCCCATTTGCTTATACACACATTTGCCATCTGTGATCATATCAGGAAGGTGGGAATGCAATGTTCTGATTTTCAGTTCTCCGAAGCCTGATAACTGATCCCTTTGACCCCTTGTGGTCATACAAGCTGGTTAGTAACTTTTAGTGGTTCTGTATTTGCTATCCAATGTTACAGAGGTCACACCGCCATGCACTTACCAAATGTTTGCTTACAAGGATACCGTCAAGACACTCAGTCCAGTAGATGACCCTCCTCAGCCACTTCCCTGCTCCTGACCATAGTTACTCTCAGAATGACAGAGAGGTTCAGATTCTCTGTTGTAAAGATGCTATGAAAATATTATTTATAAGACTTTCCATTTTGGTTGGTGGCTTTATTTTTTGTTATTGGCTTTGTTAATGTTGTTATTGTTTTGTTGGTCTTTGAAAAAATATACACATATACCCGAATGAAAGGAGAGAAAGTAAAAACACTAAACAAAAAACTTTTCTTCAAAGAAGTAGTTACCTGAATAGTGCATCAAGTAAATCCACATAGAAGAAGCACAGCGACATGTGCACGGTTACCCTAGTTCAGTACAATAGTCACAGAAAGAAAGCACATAATGTGGGCAGCTGCAACACAGCAAAGGGTAATTCAAAATAGTTTGGCACAAAATCGTATAGATCTTTTTTAAAAATCAAAATGACATACTATTGCTTACTACCTTATTTTTCTACTCCTTCTGGGGAAAATTTTATGCTTTTTTATTTATATAACTTTAAATTGTCAATTTTTATAATTCTCCAGTGATCCATATTTTTTTCCTTTTAAATATTCTATGAGTCTGAGTAACAATAAACTCTAAAGGAAAATGTATTGACAGAAATCCAAGCTTCATTTTTTACTTACCCTCAAAGGGTATTTATCTCTATCTATGTTTTTTTTACTTTTGTATCACTTTCCTGGTGGGAGCAGGAAGCCCAGATTTGCTCTTGGAGAGCTGCTGTTGGATTTGAACCAGCAACCCTGTGGGCCACAATCCTGCACACAACGACTGCGCCATCAGGGCTCAGCCCTATCTATTTTTATGCATAGTATAAACAACAATGGAAATATTAAACAATCAAAGTTGAAAATCTTTCTCCAGCCATTCGCTAAAAATGTAGAGATGAAAGACGGTACAAAGTGACATCTTAGAGTTCTGAATGAGTCAAATTAGTCAGTTAGTTTGGAACTGAATTTGACCTGCTAAGGAGTATGTAAAGAGTCCTGGTTAAGTCAATGTAATTTTTTAAAATGGACATCTAACTGAAAGTTCAGTGGTTCAAAAATCCGTGCCGCTCTGCTGGAGAAGGATGCAGCTATTTACTGCAATAAAGATGTACTGTCTCAAAATCCCAACAGAGGGTCATGATGGATTGAAATCAACAGCAGTGCCTTTAGATGGTCCTGAAATAATGAGCTTCTATCAAAGGTATCCATTGCAAAATGCACAGCCCTATATACATTTAATTTAGCTCTATTGTATTACATTAAATCAGTTCATCAGAAAATTATTTTTTTCTTTTTTTAATCAGAAAATTATTGCTGTGCGCCTAATCTTTTAATAGTTACATAAGATGCACTCAGTTGAAAAAAATAATTGGAGGGAATAGATAAAGTGATGGAATTGTAAAAACATAAACATAGATAAGAAGGAAGGAAAGACGCTTTCAAAAAGTACAAGCAGATTAGGAAAAAGAAAGAGAAAACTCTATCTGGTATATGTTCTAAAATATTTAGAGTCAAGTATTAATGATGAGTAATTTATGCAAGTGTGGATTTAAATAAGCAAATAGGAACTTGCAGGTCTCTGAAGTTTCTCAGACTCTCAAAGGCGTTTGGTTAAAGTGAGTGTTCAATGAAGCTTCGCAGATGAAGCTCAAAGAGCTGAGGAACAGTGTCTTTTTAGTGGTTCTAAAAATAATTAAAGGTGAATTATTAGACAGATAAAAACAATAGAGGGATAGCTAAATAGGTAGATAGATGATAGATAGAGATTTATTTCAAGGAATTGATTCACCTAATTGTGGAAGACTTCCAAAGCCAAAATAGATAAGACAAGTTGTAACCTGGAAATTTCTTCAGATTTGTGGCCAAAATTCAAAATGTAGTCAATGAAAATAGTGAAAGATGAATTCTGTCAAAATATCTATTGTATTAGTCTAGGTAGAGTAGAGAAGCAAATCCACAAAATTTCATTTGTATATAAGAGAGAGGATGGAAGGGGGAAATGAAGAGCTGATACCAAGGGCTCAAGTAAAAAGAAAATATTTTGAGAATTATAAAGACAACAATTGTATGAATGTGCTTGACACGATATCCATGGATTGTGATGAATTGTACAAGCTCTGAATAAAATGATTAAAAACAAAACAAAACAAAAACAAAGATAGAGTTTTATATAAGTGGTAAGCGTGCAGTGAGAAAGCACTCCAATGCAGTCCAGTGCAAGCCCTTAAGTCCAATATTAACCCATATATCCCACACTGATTTACAAAGTCCTCCTTAAACTCAGAAAACACTGGCAGTGATGCTGACTGCAGGAGGGAAATTGAATCAGTGAGCGTGTAAGCATCTCAGTTCAAGTAGAGGTCTCCACTTGGCTGCTCCAGCATCCAGGGCTGTATCGTGGTAGATCCATGTGGCTTCTCCTCAGGGATGTCTAGCATCAAGTGAGCCTTGCCAGCTGAAGCAGGAAACTGGCTTAGGTATCTGCAGTCCAGTCCAACCATCAGGGAGCAAGAGTACCGAGAACTAGAAAGGTGAAGCTCACTGAATCCTTTATCTCTCCGCCCTTCATTTAACCCCACATGTGTCTATCAGTCAGGTTGGTACAATTAACCTTAAGTATCACATCGATGCTTAGTCTGCAGGCAGAGCACATGGTAAAAAATAAAAGTTGTTATTTTCTTTTAAGGAATTAAACTGATTGATCGAGGTACACATATTTTGGAGGATTACCTGCTTTTTTTTTTTTTAACGTGAACTGAATAAAGCATGTTTTAGAATGCTATAACAACATCTAGGTTAGGGTTTGTCCAAAGAATTGGAGACCGTAATGCAATAAATTTAGCCATCACAAATTATTTCAAACTATACTTATACGGTAGACTGAAGAACAAGCAAATAAATTCAATGTTTGAACAAATTTTAAAATAAAATATTGATAAGGAATTTCATTTGAAATCCAGAGAAACAAATCATATATTATTGCACCTAAGTGACATGGGGTTTTTCATTATTAATTAGTTATTACTCAAAACATAGGGTTTGACTCAATACACATAATTGATTTAAGAAATATGCTTAAATCAATAACTTCAGGTTACCTTGTTTCAGCATGGACTTATGGATTTTGAAGAACATCTGATATTTTGGATACATTTACAAATGCTGCCTGAAATATTAACTCATCAACTAATTTAAATACATTAGTCTCTCTTATTCTAATTTTCTTCATTGCAAAGTGAACTCACACTATGAGATTCTTAGTAATATTTAGTAAATTGAACTTTTACTGTTAGTGTAACATATAGTGAAGAAACTGAAGCATTACAGGAGCTAAAGAAATAGGGTTTGATTGATGATGATGAGGTTGGACCAATGGACAACAATTAGCTGTAAAGATATAAAATAAATGATAGTATGCTTGCTTAAAAAATGTCATTTTTGACTTGATGTAATATTATGAGTGTGTTAAGCAAAGAAAAGCTGTGATTCATTTCAGCTGTATAGTGGGGGAAATTTAATTCACAACACTGTACAGTGTACAGGATGAAAAAATAATTTGTAAATTACTAAGGGCTCAAGGGAAAGGAGGGGAGGAAAGGTAAAATAGGGAGCTGATAATGGGGGCCTGGAGAGAGGGAGAATGTTTTGAGAGTGATGATGGCAATGGGTGTGTAAAAGTGGCTGCATACAACTGATGTTGTTAGGGATTGTGATGTTGTATGGGCCCCCAATAAAATGATTCATTAAAAAATGGGGGGGAGGGGAAAGGGGAGTTTGTTTTTTTTTTTAAAGAGGAGCTTGTACTAAGGGATCAAGTGGAAAATGTTTGAAATTGTACGTGGCAACATGTGTGCAAATGTGCTTGATACAAATGATGTACTGAATGTTGTAGCAGCTGTAAGAACCCCCAATAAAATAAAATAAATGAAAAAAAATATCTTACAAAATTACAGGGAAAATCAGATAGTAATTGCTGAACTTCATTTATAAGAAGTTTTGTCTCAGAATTGGTAGCTGTTAGTGGGGGAGGGTTAAGGGTGGTGGTATGGATGGTGAAGGGCAATGAGGAGAATGTGAATATATTTGGATAAAGAAGATAAAGTAAAGAGGTAATGACAATGAGAACAATTGTCAAGTTGATTTCCCTATTATCCCTAGAGAATCTTTTATTTATGGTTTTGTGTCTTTTTTTTAAAGCATAAACATAAATTTGTTTTGCATGATCTTACAAGCTCACTAATTACTTGACTATGCAAAAGAGAAAATATAAGATTGTAATGACAGCTTGGTAATATGTACTTGATCTGTCATTGAAGAGTTTGTGACTTCTAATGACTTGTTAAACAAACTACAGGAATATGAAATAGCACTGCAAAGCAATAACAATAACCTCTTAGTTTTCTTTCTTTGGCTAAGCTTTGTGAATATTTAACTAAATGTTAACTTGAAAGCATGGGGCTATTTTTAGATGCATATTTTTGTACTGTAAGAATAAGTTTTCCTAACAGGATCACCACAGATCACAGGCTATTTTATCAGTTTATTTCTTGAAAGACTATCTACAGTGTATAAGACGAGTGTAACTACCTCTTAAAAATATTAGAAGAAAAAATATTAGAAGGTGCTTGATCTATTGGGAAAGAAGTCAAATACCTATTTCCAGATTGGGAGTGAGAAGACAAAAAGTTCTAATTTTATAAGATATTTCCATTTCAAAATTACCAAACAAAGGATATTCCAAATGAGAGATTTATTTTCATATGCCTTACTATCATTTTAAACATCAAAGTTTATAAAACATTTTTCAGATTTACATCTTAACAATATGAAAGCTATTCATGCATCTCTTTTGCTATGACATATCTGTGTACATGTGACACTATGACATAGATTTTAACATATCTATCTATACATGCATATTTATGTTTTGCTATGGAATAGTGCTCTTAAAGTAAGTAAGTAAATAGTATTTTCTATTTATTATGTCATAATTAATAATGTCCTATTAGGATGATAAATCACTATAAATGACATTATTTAAGATTTGAGATAAAATTTGATTTGAAGGAAGGTATAATTTTAGCTACTACTTTTGTTTTAAAATTATATTTGCATCAGTATTTGATGCTACCAAAAGGTAAATAGTATCTTTAATATTAGGAAAGTTAGCAGGAACAAACCATATGTAAATGTAAAAGTTAAACAATAATAAAAGTTATCATGACAAAATTTCTTAATTGAAGGGTTGCCATATTTAATAAATACAATCGATATACATGAATATTGAATATGTCCTTTGGGGAAAGTTTTTTTAATAGGATCTTTTGATCTTTCTGTTATCCTTTGTGGTAGTTACATGACGTCATGTCAACTCTAGCACATTATGAGTGAAGGAGGAGACCTAACTTGTCAATCAGGTTACAGCCTGATGATGCCTCCATGTGGGCACACCCTTCTCATGAGGATTCTCGGTATTTCCTCTCTCTCTCTCTCTCTCTCTCTCTCTCTCTCTCTCTCTCTGCAGTGTGTTCCTGTTGACAAGCAACAGGGAGCCATGCTAATGGCAGTGAGAGCCCTGGAGATGTGTGCTCTCCTTTGAGTCACAAGACTGTACCACCTGGCCTGTGATCTCCATTTTGCATCATTGGGTGTAACCAAGAGATCTGAAGAGGAATTTATGGATGAGTGTTAGACTTATGGGCTCGGTGTGGACTGGGCTGGGATGTTTTCTTACTGTACAATTACTCTTGATTTAAAGCTCTCCCATACATAGGACAGGGTACCCTCTCCCCAAACACAGAATTGCATAGGGCAGAGCAGAGCTTTTGTAAGTGCATTAACTCACTGAGTGGTGTCATCTGGGAAGCTTCTCTCTGGTCACAGGGAATTTTCTCCTAGAAGCAGTTTTGCTTGAACCTCATTTTTGTTAATGGCCAATGTAAGAGAATAACATAACAATAGGAAATTTTGTTTTCTGTGCAGGAAAAAAGCAGCCAAAACTGTGGCAATGTTGAACACAGCTTGCAAAGACAGCACTATCAGAAAAACTCAAGTGTATATTATTTTCTTGTTGTTTTCATTTCAAAAAGAGTAAAATGTGAATTGATGAGAACCTCATCCATCAACTTCCCAAACAGATGAAAATATCGACTCAAAGTGCATATGGAGTTTATTTCACCAGGTCAGGCTGTTAATAAAGCTTTCTATTTAGAGGTTCTGAGAAGTTTGCAGTGTGTGACAAAAAGGCCAGCTATGTACCAGACTGGAGCCTTTTTTTTACCACTACAACAAAGCACTTGCTCACCCAGCCATCTCTGTGTGCTGGTTTTTGGAAAAAATAAGCTTCCTCACCTGCCCTCACTCCTTGTGACTTCTTTTGTGTTTCCATGAATGCAGAGGGCTGTGAAGGGTAGTGATCGGATGCCATAAAGAGGTGAGAAAAAAAATGGAGGTGATGCTGTCAGCCATTCAAACAGGTGAGTTTGAAAGATGTTTCCAAGAATGGAATCACAGATTTGACAAATGCATTTAGTGCCATAGAATATACTTTGAAATTATAAGGTTGCTTTGTTAAAAATTCAATATCTAGCTTTGAAAATAAATTCTATTGGGGGGGAGTGTATTACCTCATATATGACTGCCTCTGAATTCATTTCTCTTGCCAACCTGGTCTAATCCTTTGAAAGAGGAATGCATTGTTACTGCAATCCAACAGTCTTTACCACTTGGCTGTGCTGTCTTGTGTGGTGCTGTGACACTGAAAGAGATATCACTGGTATGTGAAATACCCGAAGTATTCCCTAGAGTGAACAAGTTTCACTGAAGCTTCCAGATTAAGAACTGATTGCTAAGAAGGAAAAAGTCCACTTCAGAGAAATTAGCCACTGAAATCCTTTACAAAGCACTTAAGTAGTGTTAGTTCCTGAAAATGTCATGAATGCATGCAAAATATTGTCAGGGACAACGCGATTAGATGACCCTCCTCAGGTCAGAAGATTCTCAAAATTCGACTGAGGAAAAGTTGTTTTCTAAAAATGGAGTCAAACATAATGATGCTGATGGAATAAAACTTGAGGGAGTAGTGTCTTCTGGATCTTCACTTGCTGATGGGACACAACTGAAAATGAAAAGAAACAATTGCAACCATAATTTAATAGTTAATAGGCAATGTACCAAGTATTATGAACCTAGGAAAATTGGAAGTTGTCAAAAATGAAATGGAATGCACAAAGATTGATATTGTATGTGTGAGTGAGATAAAATAAACTGATTTTGGCAATTTTGCATCAGAAAATCATATGGTTTACTATTGCCAGGAGTGATACCATAAAAACAAATGACATTGCATTTCTCATCCAAAAATAGACAAAACTGTCTATGACAGAATAATGTCTATTCACATACTAGATACTCTAATCAATATGAATATTGTTCAAATTTATGCAAAACCCACAAAATCTAGTGACAAAGATGCTGAAGATTTCTACCGATATTTTCAGTTGGGGATTAATCAAACATACAATTAAGCATTGCTAATTATTGGTGATTAGAATGCAAAAATGGAAACAAGGAGCACTCACTCACTGTCATTGAGTCAATACTAACTCACAAGTAACTATAAGAGACAGTGTAGAACTGTCCCTGTAGGTTTCTAAGACTGCAACTGCTTAAGGGAGTAGAACGCCTAACTTTTCTCTTGAAGAAAGAGCAACCTTTGGGAAATATGGTCCTGGTGGTAAAAATGAAGATGAAAATAGAATGAATTTTCAAGGGAAATTACATGGCAAGGGAAGCAGGAGATGGTATGGATTTTGCAAGTGATAAATTCTGCAACAATATGAAATATATAAATCCATAGATATAAATGGCCTTTTCCAGGTGAAAAAAAATAAAATTCACAATATCTATAGAAAGAAACTATTGAGACCCTTAATATCAGTAGTTAAAACCAGGTAAGTTGCCAAATATTGAACAGATCATCAATTGCTCATAATTAAGTTCAGGTTGAAACGGAAGAACATGAACACACTGCCATGAGAGTTAGAGTATAAACTTGAGCATTTCGCACCTGGGTTTCAATAATTTCTCAAGAACAGATTTGATGCACTGAGCACTAGTAACAGAAGAGCTGGTGACCTGTTAGGTGACATGATTCATCAAGAAAATTAAAATAAAGTCACCAAAATGTCAAGGAAGAATGAGGTGATCTAATGGATATCAGAGATGATGCTGAAACTTGCCCAGTGAAAGATCATTAAGACAAATAACTATAATAGCACGTGCAATGACCTTTAGTTAGAAAACTGAAAGGAAGGAATGCACTTTGCAAGTCTTAAATTGAGAGAACTAAAGAATAAAATTCAAGTCTTTTGTTGCAATGCTGAAAATTTCAAGGGCCAAATATTGTATGATGCAGGAAACATAAAAAGAAAATGGAATAAACATATTGTATTGAAAAGAACCAGTTAATATTCAGCCATTTAAAGAGATAGTATATTAGCAAAAACCAATACTATTGAAGGAAGAAACCTGTTACATTTAAAGTGGTAGCTGAATAAATGGCTTTAGAAATTGATGGAAAACCAATTGAAATGTGTCAGCAAGCAGATACAGCAACTTGACAAACTCATTGGAAGAGATGTATCTTTGAACCCATTCCAAAGAAAGGTGAACCAACAGAATTCTCAAATCATAGAATAATATCATATGCAAGTAAACTTTTGCTAAAGATCATCCAACAATGTGTTTGCAGGAATACATTGGCATGGAGCTGTCAGAGCAACAAGCTGAATTCTGGAAAGAATATGAAACACGGATGTGAAGTGAATACCAGGAAGTTGCTTATCTATGTTTATTGACTATGTCAAGGTACTCCATTGTGTATATCATAGCAAACAATGTCTTGAGAAGAATGGGGATTGAAAAGCACAACATTGTGCTCACATGTAACCTGTAAGTGGATCATGAGGCAGTTTTCTCAACAGAACAGAAGAATTTTGCTTGATTAAAAATCAAGAAATGTGTATATCAGGGTTGTGCTCACTCGCCATACTTCCTCTGTATGCTGAGGAAATAATCAAAGGATCTGGATTGAATGAAACAGAATCAGGCAGCACATTTGGAGGGAAGTTGATTAACCTCTTATGGCACGTAGATGACACAAGCTTGCTTGTGGAGATCAAGAATTGCAGCCTTCAGTATGGATCATAACGGAATGATATGAAAACTGAAATCTTCATAATTAGAAACTATAAGTACCATAATGATAAGTGGAAAATATTGAAATTGTGAAGGATTTTATCTCTCTTGGATGCACAATAAATTCCCCTGCCAGCAGTTGGGAGGTTATAGAATGCTTTCAATTAGGAGATTCTACGGCAGAAGCCCTCATCCAAGTGTTGTCAAGCAAGAATATTACTTTGAAAACTAAGCTGTACTTAACCCAAGCAAGGTATTTTCCATCGCCTCATTTACATGGGACAGCTGGATATTGAATAAAGAAAATTGAAAAAATGGTTGCTTTTGATTTATTGTGAAGAATAGTGAAAGTACCATGGACTTCCAAAAGAACAAACTACGATATATTAAGATAAACACATATATTTAATACATTAAATTTATATAAATACATTATTTATAGAGAGATAGATAGATATAACTATAACACACCCATCCACAGTGTTCTTTAGAGGTAAGGATGCTGAGATTCCCTAAGTACTTTGGACATAGGTTAAGGAGAAACTAGCCTCTGCCAGGAACCATGCATGTTAGGGTGGAGGGGACAGGCAGGGGAAGAGAGAAGATGACATAAGATAAGATGAGATGCGACGTCTTTACACTGTGCCTGCAGCAATGGGCTCAAGCACAAGGACAAGTGTGAGAGAGGCCCAGGACCGATGAGGATTCTGCTCTACTGTGCATGGGTCACTATGCCTCTTAACTATCCCAATGGCACCTAGCAACAAAACAGATGCAATTGCCACTTTTTCTTCCATTTTAAATGTAATGTTTCTGATATAATTTTGCTTAACATATGACTAGAGGATACATTTTTACTTTATTTTTCCTAGAAATATGAAAGATTGAAAGGAATGCAAGTTTTAAAACATTAGAGTGTCATATGCTTCAATAAATGAGAAAGATACTGTACAGATAACTTTCATAGAATATTGTATGATAGAATAATAAAACTTGAAATGCCCTATGAGGGCCCAGAAACTTTGTCTTTCATTAAAATTCTGTCTTAGATGTAACTTCATAAACCTGAGATGTTTTTGCTTTTCTCATTTCTAAAATACTATACTATAGTATACTATAATACTAATTGGTATGATAAATCATTGTTCCTTTGGTGCCTCTTCATAATGTGAGCACTCTTGTTAGGCAGGGTTGATCATAGAAATAAAGTTGGTGACACTTATGCAAGTGTGCATGACCATATAATTAAAATTAATAAAATGGTTCCTGCAGTTGTAGAACCAGGCTAGTGCAAGTCTGGCATGTTCCAAACCCAAACGTCATCTTTTAAGGTGGAGGTTTCTCCTGAATTCAATAGTTGACGCAGAAGCAGGGAAACCCAGCGTCACATGGCAGGCTGTTGGCTCGTGTCAGTCCAAAGAAGCTCCGGTTCTTTGATGAGTGAGATGCAGGATCCAGACCCAGCAAAAGGCAAAGATGCATGTCTACAAGGTTCCCTTATACTAGATGCAGGTCACATCCCCAGGGAAACTTCCTTCCAATGAATCCTCTAGTTCCCACCCGCTATCATGACCCCAATTCTACCACATAAATCCAGCTAGACCAGAAGATGTACAGTGAAGTTCGAAACATGGGAAATTTAGGACAGATGATCCCTCAAAACTAGTAAAAGGAGTGTTAATACCAGGAGGGTGGAGGGATAGTGGAATAAAAAGGGAGACCCAATTTCAACGATCTACATGTAGCCTCCTCTCTGGGACACAGACAACAGGGAAGTGAGTGTTGAGACACGTTGGATAATGTACAGTATGAAAATAATAACAACTTGTAAATTACTAAGGGTTCATAGGATGAAGGGAAAAATAGGAAGCTGATACTGGGGGCCTCGATGGAGGGAGGATGTTTTGGGAGTGATGATGGCAATAAGTATGTAAATGTGGCCTGCATACAATTGATGAATGTATGGAAAATGATTCACTAAAAAAAGGAGAGGAGGAGGAGCTTATATCAAGGGCTCAAGTGGAAAATATTTTGAAATCAATATGATAATATGTGTACAAATATGCTTGATACAAATGATGTATTGAATGTTCTAAGAGCTGTAAGACCCCCAAAAAGATAATTGGGAAAATGACAAAAAATTATAAACATCAAATAAAATATAGTGTATGTAATTATTATTTTAATAAAATATTATTTTAGTCACATATTTTATAGAAATTTTGTCTTATAATGGAACAAATATCTTATTAAAGATGTGACTGTTTTGAAAAGAAGTGAATACATTTGAAATCTCAGCATGAAAACAGATCAGTAGAAATCAAAACAGTAAAATACATCCTAGGATAAAACATTACATTAAAATATCTATACAAATTAATAATGCTGTCAGTACTTGCCACAAATTTAATCTTATTTGTTGGTGCTGTCTGGTTTTCATACTGCTATAAAAATTATCACCGTTTTAATTTGGTAATCAAAAAATATTAAAAAAGAAATGCAAATGATGCTAGACTTTGAGTATTAAGATTAATAAAATACAACTTTTATCGTCAAACGAATCCCAATATCAAAACATGATACCAGAATTTTGCTAGAGAATTGAATCAAACCATATAAAAATCTGAGTGAGTTTGGGGCATTTGTATGTGGAGCAGCCATTTAAGCTGAATGTGCAAGATGCGTCAGTGTTAGTATAGTGAGTTGATAATGTTGGGGAAAGGAAGGAGAGTAAGAGGTCAGTAGATTACAATAAAAGGAACATACACACTGACAATCCATTTAGAATTGTAGTTAAAATAAATGGAATACTCTTGTCTTTAAACTTCATTTTAAAAAATCTGACATAACTAAAATTGCCAAAAGGAAGATAAAATATTACATTTTAAACTAACAATGCTTGCTATTATCCATTTTACAATGCCTTCAGTCTGATAATAAGACTATTCCCATCCCTCAACTAAGATCAGAAGGAATTCGCCTTAGACAAAGTCCATGTGTGGACCCTTAAAAGAGATATTGGGTTCCACTGTCATCTGGAGCTTTCTTAAAATCAGATATTCATAATTAAGTTCTGATATCATCCCACCTTCTTTATTTTGAGCTATATTATTTGCAATCCTTAGATCGCACATGTTGGTGTGATCCTTACATTTGGATTTAGTTGATAGCTAACACAGATGGCTGTTTGCTTGAAGAAAAGTCTTTAAGACTCTGGTTAAGCCAAGGATGAATAAAATTTCTATGCTGTAAAATCTATTGGGAAATGGATTGTTGCAGGTGCAATCAGGTTATAGTTTAGTACATTTTCATTTGATTTACTTTATGATCCACTTACAATTCATATTGGTTTTTAATATTTTCTGCCTTCAATTTAGGTTTTAAATCTATTTTACTTTGTTATTGTTATTAGCTTTTGTTCCTGAAAATGTTTATCTGTTTATGAAATCCAGGATAGCTAAATTTAGAGATGTAGTAAATAGAGTAATAATTCCTTGGGGGTATGACAGACAAAGTTTTGGGGCACTGAGAGCTACTACTTGTCAGTAAAAAAATGAAGACAATGTTCTAAAATTGATTGTGGTGATGATTATACAACTCTTGTAGATGTGATTGAACTAGAGAATATTTTAACATGTGGATTATATGCTAGAAACTTAAATAAATAAATATACATGTACATATACATAGATATAAACATGTCACATTTTCCACTGGGAGAAAATAATTTAAGATGTAATTATGGCAGTTAGTTGAATTTATGCTAACTAGGCATGCAGATCTAGGGTTGGACTCAAACCTGTCAATCAAGTAGTAGCTTGATGTACCTCCTTGAGGTTGTGGGTTTTTGTATGAGACTGACAGCCTTGAGGCACTGCTGCTATCTCTGCCACTTCACCTTCCTCTCTGCTGGGACATATTGGAACTCTGTGTCTGTCACCAGGCGGACTTAGGTGGGCTATCTGGTCCTGAGAATACTACTTCCACTGATATGGGCTCCATGTGTCTCTGCACCTATTCAACTTCAATCTTCCTACTGCAGTGGCCTGAGAAACTGGAGCTATGTGCATCTGAAAAGCATCATGACTAGCCTCAGATTTATGGAAGTGAGTTGGACCGATCTGGGGTGCCTTCTTTAAAAAACTGTAACATGGAAATAATTCTGTCGTTGTTATCATTGTTTTTTTTCTTTGGTTGCTTCATTATGGGATGCTGTTTTTTTTTTAGCATATTGTTTTCTCTGTAGGTCTATCTAGATGGGGTGGGCTGGATGGGCAGTCCAGGGTGGGGACGACAGGACTGATGGTACCAAGGTGGATGTGTGTGTGGGGGGGGTGTTGGCTGATTCAGGGATGGGGGAAGTAGCAGGTGGTTCAGGCTTGGTAGCAGGGTGGGTGTGGGAGATCCGATAGGGATTGATTACTGTAACGGAGATAAAATATTGACCTCCAAATGGAGGTCGAACGTGATGGTGGGACAGGAGGAGACATAGGGAAATAGAGAAAAGCTGGGGAGTAAGGGATACATATAGAGGTTAATACAGGCATGTACATAGATACATATTTTCATATGATGATGGGGAAATAGATCAATATGCATACACTTATAGCTTAGAATTAGGGCAACAGATGGGCATTGGACCTCCATCAGGTACTTCCTCAGTTCGAGAACATTTTATTCTATTAAATTGACATTCCATGATATGCACCTCCCTAACATGATCACTGAAAACAAATGTGTGCATAAGCAAATGTGGTGAAGAAAACTAATGGTGTCTGGTTATCAAAAGATGTGCATCTGGAGTCTTAAAGGCTTGAAAATGAACAAGAGGCCATCCAGCTCAGAAGCAACAAATGGGAGAATCACAAAAGCCTGTGTGACCACAAGGTGTCAAAGGGATCTGGTTCAAGCATCAAAGACCTAAAAATTATATCATTATAAATGAGGGGGAGTTCAGATTGGGGACCCAAGGTCCACCAATAAGTGAAGTGACATCCTCTTACAGAGGGGTTGCAGCGAGGAGATGAGCCAGTGTAGGTACAGTATAGTAGCAATGAAGTGCGCAACTTTCCTCAGGTTCTCAAATGTTTCCTGCCACCAACTCTCATTATCCCAATTCTACCAGTCAGATTCAGCTAGATCAGGGATGTACATTTTAGTCAGAAACATGGGGAATTTAGGATACATAACCCCTTGAGACTAGTGGGGGGAGTGGTGATACTGGGAGGGTGGAGTAGAAAGGAGTACTAATTTCAGGAATCTACATGTGACCTCTTCTCTGGGGTGCGGACAGCCGGAGTGTGCGGTTAGTGAGGGAACACATTGGGCAGTGTACCATATGAAGAGATGATAACAATTTGTAAATTATTAGGAGTTCATGGGGGAGGAGAAAGGGAGAGGGAAAATATGGGGAGTTGGAATTAAAGAAAAAGAACTAAAGGGAAGAGGGATAGACGAGGGATAGACGCTGAGGGGCCTCAAGTAGAAAATGTTTGTAAATGAATGTGACAGCATGTGTACAAGTGTACTTCATATGAACGATGTTATACGAATGTTACAAATGCTGTAAGAGCCCCCAAAATATTTTGTATTAAAAAAACTGTAATGCATAATTTTATTGGGGGTTCTTGCAGCTCTTCTAACAATCATTTGTACTATAATTTACAAAGTACTATCTTTCTATTGGTGCCCTTTGAATTAGTTACTCTTTTCCTCTTCCTAAAGATCCATTAAAAATATATATGATATATGATATGCATGTAACTATATTTAACATAGCCATTATATATTATATACATGTAACTATATGTACATAACTAGATTTGTTTCTCTAGTCAACCATGCTTCATACAATAATTCAAGACTATTCCAATGACATCCTTAGATGTTTATCATAAAAACATTGCTGAGATTTTAAAAGGCTGTAACAAGAAAACAGTAACCAGATTTAGGTTCAAAAAGTGATTTTTAATAGATCAGCAATTAATGTGGTTAAACATTTATTACTGTTATTATTACATACTATGTTGACTAAGCTATGGTGTCTAGTTTGATGGTCAGACAGCTATCTCATTCCAGATCAAATGATAGAATTAGTTGGCATTAAGAAATGTTGGTAGGCTTTAATCAAGACAGTAAAACAATTTTAAAAGTTTTATTGGCATATAATTCACATATCATACAACTTAGTGGTCCAATCACATCCAGAAGAATTGTACCTTAAGTACCACAATCAGTTTGAAAACATTTTCTGATTCTTGTGCTCATTGGTATTTGCTTCTCATTTGTCCCAACCCTTGTCTCCCAATCTCCCCAAACCATTCATGAGGTTAATGTCCATAGAGTTTTACTTATCTCATATCTGTTGTACAGAAAATCATTTAAAAATACAAAAAAAACTAACAAAAAACAAAGTAAAGGAATTAAAACCACAATATGAAAGAAAGTAGAAAACATGAAAGACTAGAACAAATTAAAAATAGATCAAAGGGAGATCAGATGATAAAGTGCTAATTTTAGCCTAACTGCCTCTGCAGTCATCCATTGCTCAATGCATTTTGCATGATAGTAAGACTATGAACATCCCTACTGTAAGATTAAGGGAAATTTATCAGAGCCTAACCCATGTGTATGGTCCCTTCACTTTTTTTAAGCAGAAAACTGTAAAGTACGTGAAAAGGTAGATCAGATGGTAATATTTTAAACAAAATGCACCTGCCACGATCCACTTTTCTATATTCTGTCTGATAACAGGCCTATTGCCATTGCTCCACTATGATCAGAGGGGATTTGCCAGAGGCTTTAATGGATTGTGTGTGTGTGTGTGTGTGTTTAATTATTCGTCATAATCTTCTGCAAACCAGGTGTTGACAGTGAAGCTGTGATATCACCCTTACCATTGACTTTGGCTTTTGCTATCTGCAAGCGCACAGCCTGGTGTGCTTCTCCATGCGGACTTAGTTGATGTCTCCTTCAGGTGGCTGCTTGTTTGGAGACAAGCCTTTAAGAACCCAGAAAAAAGAAAACACCACAGACACTTCACCCCCCCTCACCCCCCATACCCAGGCGATATCTGGTTTCTTCCCCAACATTGCTGTAGTACCCATATCCTCTGTGATCTCTTCATGAGGCCAACCTCAAGCAGGGCCATATAAAAGAGCTAATTGTTCTTATATTGGGAGAAGGATGAGCTTCTTTGAAATGCCAGAGACTTGCAGAGGCAGTTCTACTCTGTTCTATAGGACTCTGTGATTCAGTAGTGACACAAAGGTAGGGGACGTGGCGCCCCAGGGGGTGATTGATAATGTTAGCTCACATAAAGTGACAATGATGTCTCTAAGGTGAATGAAAGACATACATAAACCATAGATATGTGAATGGATTGAAACTTGCATTTAATTTAAGCCATTTTTGGGCAAAAGTGCTTTCCCTAAGGTGTACAATGTACAAGTAGATATTTTTTTAATACTCTTTTACTCTTAACTCTTCCTATCACCTAACTGAGGATTTTCAATGTAGTAGTCTGATTGATGTCTAAGAACACTTAGGTTGAAAGGCATGCAACAATGTAGTTAAAATATTAATGATCATGAAGATAATGCAGGATCAATGATGCATGCTGAATATATAACATTGTGTCTCATACATAAATTTGTTGTAAAGTAGAAAATAATTTGAGAAACTGAATTACCTGAAGAAAATTGCCTCATTAAGATTGGTGAAAACATGCTGCTTATTAAAAGTGAGGAGGACTTCAAGAACTAGCTCTTGAAAATCAAGGATTGCATCCTTCAGAATGGATTACAACTCCATTTCAAGAAGTCCAAAATCTTCAAACTGGACCCCCCAAAATCTCATGATAAAGGAGAAAATATGAAAGCTGTCACGGATCCGTCTTGCTTGGATTCATAATTAATGCTCATGGAAGCAGCGGTCAAGAGATCAAAGAATTCATTGAATTGGACAAATATGCTCCAGAAGACCCCCTTAGAGTGTTGTTCAGTAAGGATGTTCCTTGGAGAACAAAAGTGTGTCTGACCTAAGCCGTAGCATTTTCAATGACAGCATATGTGAAAGTGGACATTGAATAAAGAAAACTGGAGAAGGTTTGGTGCATTTAAATTGTGGTGCTGAAAAAAAATAGTGTAAGTACTATGACCATATAAGCAAGTATATCTAAGAAGTATAATCAGAATGTTCTTTCAAAGTTATGTGAGGATGAGAGTAAGTCTCATGTACTTTGGATATGTCAGGAGAGACTATTCTTTGAAGAAGGCCCTCAGGCTTGGTAAAAAGAGGGGCAGAGAGAAAGAAGAATGCCCGCAATGAGACTGACACAGTGCAGCAACCAGGGGGTGACACTTAAGTATAATTATGAGAATGCTGCAGGTCTGAGCAGTGCTTCCTGCCATGCATTGGGTCTCTATGAGTTGGGAACAAGTCACTTACACCAAGCAACAATAAGGCTAGAGATTGCTTTCTTCTCTCGGAGTTATTATGTGTACATGATATTAACATTTTTCATATGGAATAGTTTGTACCTAATATTAATTTTGTCTGTTCTGCATGTAGGATATTAATGAATAGGTTTTAGAGAGACAGCTTTATCCTTGTTCATTTGTGAAAGTTAAAATGTGTGCTGGATTGTATGACAATATAGTTTTAATAAGAACTACTTTCTTTTATGATTGCTTCTTCCCTTTCCTTCAGCAATAGCTTTACTTTACTTCCATCTCAGTCTCTCTTTGTGTCCGTGTGTTATAACTAAACAAACATTAATTATAAGCATGTCCATAAGCTACAAAGATGAATGGACTTTTTCTGTTTCCACATAACTGTATCTCAGTGGTGAAATAAAGTATTTTCCCTTGGTTTCTTTTAAATGGGATTATTTTTATAGAAGTCCAATGCTGCAAAGAAATTGGTAGTGTTTATTGCTTGTTTCTAATGGAAATTACATTTTATAGGGAATTGAGATTGATTATCCTTATCTTGACAAGTGGAGATTGAGGGCCCGTGCTCTGAAATAGTATACCTTACTCACAGCAAGGGGCAAATGTTTAACACCTTAGTTACTTGGATTTTAATCCTGGGGCATCAAGAGAGTCTATTTGGTGCAGCTATTTCTAAATTTATAAGAAATATCAAGTTGTATGTAATTCGTTTTGTAATTTAATTTATTGGTGTTCCTAAGGCAACAAAATTATATCACTTTTTATTTTTTAAGATAAGATCTTGTTTATTTTCTTTTCAATTTCTTTCTCAAAAAATAAATCAAAAAATAAAAATATATAGCTTATAATTGAGGAGTGACTATTATGGGATGTTTTATCATATGTCATCTGAGCAGCAGATATAAAAATTAATAATGAATCAATATCGACATTTAAAAATGTACCCACCTCTATTTCTAGATAATATTTTAGTATCTCATAATTTAGTAATCATGTAAAATATTAAATCAGATAGATTTTTATAAATGTCAAGTCCATTTACCGTGGGATATGATTTAATTTTTATTTATTAATACATATATCAGTTCTTCAGTTATATGGATCAATTATCAAGTTCATAACACTGATTTTCTTTACGTGCATAACTGTAAAACTTTGAGACAAACAACCAATGCCCCTAACTTCCATTCTATTCCTAATGCAGCTGGCAAATAAAATAACCATATAGATTTTCTACTAAGAAACAATTTTCTACTAATGATACAATTGTGGAATCTCATTACATAACCTCACTTCGCGAGTTTTTCAACTTTAAGATATCTAGGGCTTAAATACAATAACTTCCTTTTAAGGAGATAGGTCGAGAATATTTTAATAGAATTGTTAGGAAGGACCATCTAGATGTGTTTATAGACCTTTGGATGTGGAATCAAAGGTGAAAATCCACTCTTCAGCAGTGCCTGTTTAATTAGCTGTTCTTGCAGCGACACCCAAATTATCCTCCGAAGTAGCTCTAAAAATTGTTTAATTTTAAATCATTTATTAACTTTATTAATAGCATTTGGTTATTGATTAGTCTTCCAATTGACATATATTGATGTCTACTGGATATTTTGATATAGGGCGAGTACTAAAAATGAACCATCAAGCTCTGCCAAAATACAGTAAGGAAGAGCTGCCAGCCCAGAGAGAACAAAAGCGAGGGCCAATGAGGTGAGCTAGAAGAACTGTAGAAGCACCGGAGCGCTGTGAGTGTGTGTGTGTGTGTGTGTGTGTGTGTTTGTGTGTGTGTGTGACTTGAGTCTATTTCATGATTTAGTCGTAGGCAGGGGTCAACCTTACACAACACCAAGTGCATCGCCTTCATTGTTGTACTACAAGCGATCTACAACATTCAGTTAATTTTCTTTACCTCCTGAGCAGGACGAGCTATTTAGCGATTGCTGTAAATATACTATCTGGATGTCTATCCCATAGTATCAGGGAGGAAACAGGACCTGTGGGCAATCATTTCACTTAATAGCATTTTATCTGGAAGATCAATGTACAAATCTCTTTGAATTTAAATTATTGACTGTCTTTATGTTATTAAATATTTATAGCTTGTCTGAAGATTTACGGACCATGAACACTATTTAACTAGAGATAACTTCATTATATAATTTGATATACATTAGGATTTTTTTGTTAAATGATCTGCTTTAATAATTCCAATTAAGGATAATTTTATATAAGGAGTTCATTTTTAAAATCGATTTATTGTAAGTTCTTACAGTTTTTAAAAGACTTATATTTGAAATGAAGATAACTTTTAGGAGTAGGAGAAAATACTTTTCCATATTTTATGATGCAATCAACCACTGCCTGGTATTTACTTTGAAGTGCAGTATCGTATAATATATTAATTAATATGCGAAATTGGATGGTAAAGAACACATCTAGTAGTACTACATTCAATTTCAAAGACAATTTGTCACAAACGACTTTTTTTTCATTTGTAGTTTTAAATTGCCATGTTGATTTCATAGTTTTCACTAGATCAATAAACTTAAACTCTATATTTAAGTTCTGTATTTGTAGAGTGTATGTTGAAAACTAATGTTACATCAGTTATTTCGAAACTCCTTCTGTATCTTTATTAACTAAGTAGCAGTATAGTATTTCTTTTCTTTCGGGGGGAGCATCACTGCCTTCTGGTGGGAGTAGGTGGCCGAGCCTTGCTCCTGGAGAGCTGCTGCTAGATTTGAACTGTCAGCCCAGTGGGCCACAGTCTCGCTCACAACCACTACGCCACCGGGGCTCAGCCCTAGTGTAGTATTTAAAATGTTAGATTTATTTACGCTGTACACACTAACAGCTCTCGAATGAATGCATGTATAGCTGCTAAGTGAATACAAAATGGAACCAGTGAGAGCTGAAGGACAATCTTAGTTTTCCCGATCTTGCTAGTTTTAGCATCTTGGTCTTGCCCTTTTTCCATGGTTTTTAGTAAAAAATACCAAGTTTTCCTTCTCTGTCAGGGATCTCCCTTACAAGCATTCAACCTTTCCTGGTTTTACTGTATTTTTTTTCTTGTCATTTCCAGTGCAAGGTGATCCATTAAAAGAAATAATAATCACAGTGAGGGGGTATGTTCTTTATTCTAATTTTCAGAGTTTATGGAATCAGGCCTTTCTGCCTTCATTCCAGTCAGCATTTTAAAGCTTGATAGTGCCTTACTTTACTTCATGAATCTGAATAAGTGTAGCAGTGACCCTGTGGCTATTGCCTTTTTGACTTTACCCAGCACCATTTCTAATGATTATTTGGCTCTGAGGATTAAATATATCCCCTTTAGTGTCACCTTTCCTGTATTATGTGAATGTATCAGTCTCTTTGACCTTTCCTTACTAATCAGAGGATGCAATTTTAATTTGAAGATTGGGAGCAATTCTTTATTTCTTTGATGTTTTCCAAGTGATGAAATAATTTCATGTTGAATCTTAGGTAACTTTAGATATTTAGAATATTTCAAGATGTGCCAACTAAAATGTGTAAGATGGATAACTAATAATACTTCTTGTGAATAATGTAGCTCATTCACCCAAATTTGCATCTGATTCATCTTAAGAAATTCTTTTGGTAAAAAGATTCCTGGAATTATAATAGATAATCTTGAATTGCAATAAAATAATTAACATGCTGTTATGAATCAATACACATAAACATAAATAATTTAAAAACTAATTCTTTTCCCCCAATAAGGTTATGTTTTTATTGTTAGGTGCCATCAACAACATTCTCAATAGTAATGACTCCACATTTAACAGAAAATAATGCTGCCTGCTCTTGCATAATACCCATCCTTGTTGTGCTGTTTGAGCCCAATATTGCAGCTACGGTGTCTCTGTGTCTCATTGAGAAGCACCCTCGTCTCCGTGGATCCTCTACTTTATCCACCATGATCTTAAAGGACCTGGGACGGTGAGGTGTCTGCCATACATCAGTTGGAAGAGACAATGAAGAACTCAATATTAGGAGCTAAAGTCAAAGCAGGTATGGCTGTGGAAAGACAATCAGTTGCTCCTATGTAAGTTCATGAAGAAGCTGAAGAAAATAGACACCAATCCACAAGAGCCAGAAAACTCCCTTTGCATTAAACCAACTGAATTTGGAGGACATCTCAAGAACACATTTGATACATTGAACACAAATGACAATACCTGCTAAGCCATGAGATAATATTAAGATTGTCATTCATGAAGAAAACAAAAGTTCATTTAAAAGGCAAGAAAGAAAGATCAAAGTAATTATCAGAAGAGACTGAAATGTGCTTTAACATGTAAAGCTGCTAAAGTCATTGGAAGTAATGATGAAATCAAAGAGCTGAATAGAAAATTAAGGAGGCAAGTTGGAATAGACAATGCCAAATATTAAAATGAATGCTTAGACCTTGAATTAGAAAACTAAAAGGGAAGAAAACATTCAGCACATCTTCAACTGAAAAGATGCTATAAAGCCACATTCCTCCAGTTGCAACATTGAAAGAGTCTATGAGCAAAATATTGAATGGTGCAGGAAGCATCCAAAGAAAATGGAGAGAATACAGAGTGATGGTACCAAAAGCTCTAGTCGACATTTCACACTTTCTAGAGCCAGCATGTGAGCAAGAACCACTGGTGCTGAAGGAAGAAGTTCAAGCTGCACTGAAAGCAGTAGCTAAAAGCAAGATTTCAAGAATTGAAGAATACAATTTGAAATGATGAAGAACACACTGGTTGATGCCAGAAAACATGGAAGGCAGCTTCTTGACCAAGTAAGAGAAGAGATTTTTTTTATATTTGTTCACATTCCAAAAAAAGGACAATCAACAAGATGCTCAAATTTTAGAACAATATCTCTTCTCTCCCATGCCAGTAAAATTTTGCTGAAGATCATTCAACAAACTTGCAGCAGTACATTAATAGGGAACTGTCAGAATTGTTAGCTGGATTCAGAACTGGCCACAGCACTGGGGCAATCGTTGCTGATGTCAGATGGATCTTGACTGAAAACAGACTATCAGATGGATATGGATTTATGCTTTGTTGACTGTAACAAGATAATGAATTTCGTGGATCATAACAAGCTGATTTATGTTGAGAAGAATGGGAATTCCAGAAAACTTCATTTTGCTCATGTGAAATATATATATGGATGAAGAGGCAGTTGTGTGAACAGAACAAAGGGATATTGCATGGATTAAAATCAAGAAAGCTACATGTCAGAGTTGTATCCTTTCGCCATATCTATTCAATCTATATGCTGAACTAACCATCAGAGATGCTGGTTTATATGAAGAAGAATGTGGCATCAAAATTGGTCCAAGAACTCCATAGAGCTTTGAAAAGAAAGGATGTTACTTTGGGAGCTAAGATGTGTATGACCCAAGCAGGGCTTATTCAATTGCTTCATAAGCATGTGAAAATTTGACGTTGGATAAAGACTACTGAGGCAGAATCAATGTATTTGAATTTTGATGCGGGAGAAGAACATGGGAAGTCCACAAACTGTTAAAGAACAAATAAATCCGTCTTTGAAAAAGTGTGGCTAGAGTGTCCCTTAGAAACAAAGATGGCTAGATTTTTCTTACCTTCAATGAACATATTTTCAGAAGAGATCAATCTCTGGAGAAGGACACCGTATTTGGTATGGTAGAGGGGCTGGGAAGAAGAGAAAGTCCTCAATGAGCTGTATTGGCACAGTGACTACAACAATGGGCTCAAGCATAGGAACAATTACGGGGTTAGCAAGGGACAGACTGATATGTTATTCCACTGTACACAGGTTCCCTATGGGTCAAAGCTGACTTCATGGCACTCAATGACAACATTCTATGTGGAGGCCAATTTTCTTAGCCACATTTTGAGCAACTTTTAACATGAGGGCTTCATTCTCAAGCCCAATGTCAGACAGTGTTCCAATTGTGTGTGTAGACAAGATTGGGCACATTCAGGGTGGGATGGCTTTTTACTCAATTCCATTTCTGAGGGTATAGAAACTATGCTGATCTGTCCATCCTGGTGACCCTGGTGGGATTTGATATACTAGTGGCATTGTTTAAACACTACTGTGGTACTCCAGCCCCAACAGTTAAGACAAAAACAAGAAATCTACAGTGAATTTAGACACCAAAAGCAATGTACATGATATGATATTTGCAGCAGGTAGTGGAGAGCATAGGGACCCTGATTTCTCAGCAATTAATGGTCACCTACTGATTGAAAAGTTTGCCATTCAAAACTGTAAGGCACTTTGAGGGGGAACGTATGACAATTTTCATCTGTTAAGATGATGATTGATATTACTTACCTGGAAGGGGAGATACCATGATCACAGAAGTGGTTTTCCTGGGGCAAGGCTTATCCATTGCACTCCGGATGTGCTGACCCCTGTAATTTCCTCAAATGTGGGAAACTCAACTAAATAATTTGTGGTAGTAGAGGACTGTGTTCACACTCTCCCCTGAAAAAAAGAGAGAGAGAGAAAAGAAGAAGAAGAAGGAGGAGGAGGAGGAGGAGAAATGGTGGTTGGAAGCCCTCTGCAGACACTCTCCTCCCTCCTTTATGGTTGTTATGAGTCAGAATGGAGTGAGTGATGGGGGTGATGGTCCCAGATAGAGATCTCAAACCAGCTTTTTTTGTGCCAGTTGGAAAGCATATTTGATCTTTAATTTCCTCCCCTTTTCTGAGCAATAACAGCAATTATCTGCCTTTACAAATGGCTGAAAATTAAAAAAAAACCAATATACCCAAATTATTTGGGTGGACTCTAAGAACATACACAAATCATATGCATGGTTTCTGATAAATGGTAGTCCACCCTCCTCCCTATAAGGCTGCTCTGTCTCTAGTTCCCTTTCCTGTCTTTACTTCCCCAGATATTGTGATGGCTAAAATTTCCAGTGTTTCAGGAATCTCAATTTAGATGTGGCATTTTATGACTTCTCCCTCTTCTTCGATTGTTTGATTGCAATTTAAAGTGAATACTCACTACATTATTTTTGAGCTTTGAATTAAAAAATATCTCCATATATGGAATAGATCCTAAATGTGTCAAAATTACAATATACTGACCTTCAGAATCTAAAATTTCTTTTCTATGATACTCCATCACCACTAATATTACTGGATTTAATATACTTACTGTCCCTGTAGTTTTCCATAAAAACCTACTGAAGTTTTCTCTGAATAGATAACCTTAATACAATGACTCATTTGCTTGGCATTTATAGAAGCTATTATCATTAGCCAATTTTAATACGAGGAACCTGGTGGGTTACAAATGGGGCTATTGTCAAAAGTTGGAAGATTGAACCCACACATTACTCAATGGGAGAGCGAAGAGGCTTTCTGTTTCCATAAAGATTTTTATAGTCTCAGAAACCCAAAGGATGCTGCTTTGTGGTGTAGACTTACTGTGAGCCACAATTCATGGTAGTATGGACTGCATGGTCTTTTTGTTCCTTTTAAAGTTTCTCATATGTGTTTAAGTGATATGTATTTAAAGTTCTCATATCTGTTTGAGTGATATGTATTTTATTTGAATATTAAGTTTATTAGCATTAAGAATGTGAATAAGATATTTTAGAGGAAGAAGGATAGCTAGCAACCACAAAAAATTAGTTTCCAATACCTTAAAAAGTTTTAGAAGTAGACTAAAAGCAGATGTATGCTAATTAGACAAAATTAGTCTTCATTCATAAATTTTATTAAAGGTAATTTATGACAACTATTTATTTATCTAGTTTTAGATATTGTTAATAATTGGAAGAAATAATTGGCTCTGTTTATAAATAGCATATTGAGATATTTCATTCATACTGAGCATGTATATTCAGATTTGACCTTATTTGTACATATTGGCATATTAATGTGTATTTAATTTGCAATTCTTTGTCTTGCATTTTTTAGGGGGGCAACACCACCCTCTGGTAGTGGGAATAAGAGGCCCAGCCTTGCTGCTGGATTTGAACCTCCAACCCAGTGGGCTGCAGTCCCCCACACAACCACTATGCCACTGGGGCTCAGCCACTGGGGCTCAGCCCCACTTTGTCTTGCATTTTTAATGGAATAATATTTTGGTATTAAAAATAGATTTTCATTGTATATTAACTCTTCTTGTTGTTAGTATCCTATTCATAATTTCCTGATGCACAATAAAATTAAATAAAACTGCATCTTGTGTAACCTCCAGACTGTTGTGAGTTATAAGATTTTCATTTGATTGATACTTATGTCTCTTCTCCATCATTCTAAGCAAGTATATCTGTGGCACTATAAGGTTATAATTAAAATCTCAAACCTATTGTCATCAAATCCACACTGCTTCATGGGAAAGCCCCCTTGTGGGCTGTGGGGACTGATGGTTCCCAGGAGTAGAAAACCCCGTCTTTGCCCCCTCTGACCATCTGGATGACAGCCCAGTGCATCCCCACGATGCCACCAGGGCTCCTTATGGCAATCAGAGAGCTCCGAATTTCCTATTGGAGAACGGAACAAGGCAAATGAAGAGCTCCCTGCAGACATACATACATACATATCTCATGTCTTTGTATACAAAGCTATTGCACTGCCACCTATATGGTATCTATTTCACTTATAAGACATATTTCTTGATAATTAAAGTAAGTCCCTATGTTACTGGATGTGTATGTCATGATATTATGTTTTCTATTAAACATGTGCATCATATAACGATGTATAGTTAGGCTTGCAGGAAGCAACATTCAACTCTTACATGACTGAACAGTTCAGTGTTGTAGCATTATCTCTCTGTTTAATTTTCTTTTGAAGAGAAATTAAAGGAGTCTGTAAACACCCAACCAAATTTACACAAAAAAGTACTAAGGAAGATCCTTTGAACAGAGGTCTAGCCACAGTAGACAGCATCTTGAGATTAACATACATAGCAACCCAGAAATAAGCCCAATATTGATGTATTGAAAGAAAATAAAAGGAAAGGAACAGAAAAAAGAAAATATCACCATGAAGTGCACCTCTAGCAAAACAAAGCGACTGCTAGTGATAGCAAGGGGGACGCCTTCACTGGGTGGTGAACACAGGTTCTTAAATGACACAAAGGTGGAGAATCAGTGAATGCCATAACTTGAGGTGCCCTCCACAACTACAAAGATACACCAAAGCAAAAGCTGGACGTTCTGCAAGTCTGCAAAGAACCAGCTCCACTGCAAGATAGATGACTAGTGAAAAGGGTTTCACAGAGATTTCTGGGAAACACAGAGAAATAATGATATGTTTTGTGAACCGACTATCATTCTGGCTTCTAACTGCCCAGGGTTTAATCAGAATTGAGAGTTATCAGTCTGGTTGGTTGTGTGGTTTATTTTCTGGAGCTGCCTTTTAACACCAGGAATTGGCTAACTTGATATGAAATGTGGAAGGCCAATAATTCTTTAATGCCTCCTTTTCTCTCCCTTATTCTTATATTTATGTCTAAATCTTGAAGTCCTTAGAATGTACACATTATTCAAGGGATCCTTGTATCTTCTTTTGATATGGTTAAAATCTTGTCTGTATGGGATATTTGCTTTTTATTTTTGAGAAATTTCCTAATCAGATGTTGTTCCACCTCATCTTTGCTGAGCTCATGAAGTCTGACAGGGAAATAATTCACTTTACTATTTTTGTAAGCTCATTGGATTGGTATGCAGGGATCATTTGGTTTACAAATCAATGAATTTCAACATCTGGACAAATAAGAAACCTTATAAATAACATAGGAATATGCTTTCCCAGATGCTATCATTTGCACCTTGCTAGAATAAGAAAAGGGGTATTGCCAGTTTGATACATTCATTAAACTAGGGGCTGCTATGTTGTTCATATCTTTCCATAGAAATACTATCTCTGAGGAAATTAATCTTAATAGCAGCTTAGATACTCTATACAACATTATTTATTTGGACATGAAATTGGAAGAGGGTACCCTTTAAGGGGCAAAAGCTCTGGACTAACATTTTTTCTGCAGAAAGTCTAACCAAAGACACGAGCTATCAGAGCAAAACAGAGAGCATGCTCTTTCTCTGGAACTTGAGGGGGTGGTATCAGGAATTAGCCTGGGAAGGAGTCAGGAAAAAAAAAACCATTTAACAGGAATTGATATTAATTTGTGACTTATGGCTTAGGAAATATTAACCTAAAGTCAAAGTAATACATAAAACTTGAGAAAAATTTGGGAACTATGTTAATTTGTAGTGAAGAATAAAGAAATGACTAGCAGGCAAATGTGAGAAATCAAATAATTGCTCAAAATGCAGACACTTGTGGAAGGGTACAATGAAAATATCTTACTTCAGTGGATTTTTTAATATATTTCATCTCTATAAGTGTGATTCTGCTTTCTTATATTTATTCAAATTAATTAGCTAAGCAATAACTTTTAATTTTATTTTATTATGATGGCTGCTTTCCTACTTATATTTTTTCAGTGAATTGACTCCATGTGAGCATATTCTTGGATCTAACTCATAATTTTTGTTTTGTCTCAATTCTTAAAATTTATTACTCTAAAATAGCAGGATTTATTTGTCATTAACTAGTTGATTCAAGGTTTACCTGACATAGGAGGGAATGATGGGGAAATTAGATACTTAAGTTGCTACAGTGTCCTTGGGTTAATTCAAGATCATAGTGACCCTGCGGACAATGAAACAAAGCACCTCTCCGCATTGCGCTGTCCTCACAATTGCTTTCGCCACTATCGTGACCTTGTCCCCCTCCATCTCACTGAGAGTCCTCTTCTTGATGACCGCCTGCTTTCCCAAGATCCACAAAGTCTCACCGTGCTCTCTTCTGTGTTTCTTTTTCAGGTCAATTGGGAGCTAATACATCTATCATATCTTTCCATAGTTTGACCACATCGAGCAGTATTACAGTGTTCTCTTTCTTCCTGGAATCCTTGACATTGTCTTCATTTTATAGCACCCCCATTTCTGTACCTCCCACATCCGTAGACACTCTTATTCAATGTGCTGTCTCTAATAATATTCTGGAAATGCTTCTTCCTAGATGGATTTCACCATTTTTCTAGTGATCTAGGGTATATCTAATGGACTCTTACAGCACCTTTATGGAAAGTCACCCATTATCCCACAGTACTGCTGATTCGGTATCCAGCATTTGCAGGCATAAGAGGTAACTGAAAACACCACCTGTTGAATCATGTTCACCATCACAGATATGGGGCACACCTGGGATTTAGACTGTGGCATCTGGTTCTGGTTCCCTGATTCTAACCTCCTTCTCAAGACCACCAAATGGTGGCTCTCTCAAAATGTTTAATGTTCTGAAGACTAATATTGCCAGGAGCTCATTTTGGTGTAAATGATAATCTGGAAGTTGAATAAAATACCGTATTTTTTTGTTCAAAGAAAATTTAATTCCCTCCTTTCATATATATATATATATATATATACTTAATTATGTTGATAAGGATTAATTTATAAAAAGCAAACTCTCTAGAAAAGCTGAGAAGTTGGAGTGAGAGTTTAGCAAGGCCCGAGTGCCGGGTGACTTTGAGCCAGATATGTTAAGTTGTTTCTTCATGTTAAGAGCAACACAGCAATCCACATCTTCTCCTAGATACAAAGTTTTGTTTAATATGTATTTTTCAATGAAAAAAGAAAACAATTCCATGCCAAGAAATTTAATTTCTAAGAAAATTTGATTCTTACTTAAAATGGTTTGGTTACAGAGAACCCTTTTCTCATAGGACGGATAAAATGCATGCTATGTAACGTGCATATGCCTCACTCTTCTTGCTCACAAGGCAAGTAGGATCATGTCTTGTCACATTCTGCACATGGCAACTGTTCCAGGTGGTGTTGCACATTGTACTAAGTGCTATATCAGTCATCCGAGATGACTCCCTTGGAAATTGCTTCTAAAAGTTTGTGCCAAAAATGCTCACAAAATGAACAATTTACTATCCTTTAGCTATTAAGATACTAAAAACTGTCACTTCAGGAAATTGGATACTGTAACCTGTGAAACATGTTGTTCTGAAGCTTTGCCTCAACAATTACTACCTATCATCTGTCAACTTGGGAGTGCCGTGTTTAGTCAGTTGTTAAACGTAATACTATAATAGCATTCAGATGTCAGGAGCAGGGTAAAGGGAAACCTCATGCGGTGTTTGAAACCTGAGCTGACAAAAGGGACTCATGTGTTTGGGAATTTGCCTTTTGTTCTGCTTTATGGCAGTATCCAAAAGTCAGGTTATTCGGTGTACATATGGGATTGGTGCCACTATTAGGTGAAAACTGGACAGCTAATCAAAACGGCAGTAGTTCAAACTCACCATACATTCCAAAGGAGAAGGATGAGGTGAGGTGCTACTATAAAGATTTATAACCTCTGTGAAAGACAGTGAAAGTCCCAAATCAATTTGCAAAGTTCCCGCTGAGATTAGTCCCGTTGAACTCCCTCAGATCATTGAAATGGGATGTGAATTGGCTTGCCTTAGAAAATGAATTGCTGCAGATGGAGTTAGGTGAAAACTTAACATATTGTTATTTGTTTTCACTTTTGATCCATTTTAAATTTGTTTCTGTTATCTGTGTTCTTTTGGATTGAGGCTCTTTTGTGTTTTATTTTGTTGTCATTGTTAGTTTGTTTGTATGATTTACTTCATATAGAATCCAGGATAGATAATTCATAGCACCAGTTAACTATATTAATAGTTCCATAAGGTTATGATAGGGAAGCTTGTAGGGTAACAAGGAGCTAATGATGGGTACAAGAATTTTTTTTTAAATTCCAAAGTTGATTGTGGTAATGATTGCATGATTATTGTTAATATATTTATGATATGGAACCATACCACAAATTTTAGGCTCATAAATCTTTGTTGTGACCTAGTTTTCAAATATTTATACCCTAGGACACTCTGTGTAGGATCACTATGTACTGGAATGGGCTTCAAGACAGTAGGCTGGGTTCTAAGTACAGTTTTAGTGTATGTTTATAGTTGTGGCTATTTCGTTGCTATTAAAAGACTGTGCATTGTCCATCATTTATTCATATTCAGAAGTAATGTTCAATGTTTTCCACAGAAAATCTAGCTGCTGAAAAAATTTTCCCAGTCCCAAACTAATATTAAGATAATGCTAAACTTTAGCATTATTTTCTTATCAGTTTAAAGGCAAAATGTAAGCTTTAACAAAAAATTATATATATATATATATAATTCCTTGCTAAAGCTTACATATACATGTATATTTATACACACATTTATACATACATACACACACATATATATTCCCAAGTCACTGCTATGCTGTTGCTTCTGACCCATAGCGTACCTATAGGACAAAAAGGACAAAAATCCTGTGGATTTCTAAGAATGCAAATATTTACCAGGTTAGAAAGCCTCATCTTTCTCCCTCAGCATAGATATTGGTCTTAAACTACTGACCTAGCAGAATTTTGCCCATTGCAGAGCCCGCTATGCCACCAGGGCTCCTACATTAATAGGTGCCATGGTAATAAGTACAGTCTTTGATCCTATCAAACATATATTCAATGCTTAAAGACCCTTTAAACTGATCCAGTTGTTTTTATCTTACAATCACTTTCTCATGTTTTGAAATTACAGCACTTGAGATCTGTGACAACTAACCAAGCACAATCTCTTAAAATCCCTCAGAGCATATAGTCAACACTGTAGTCCCGACTGCCACAAGCAGGATTGGTCCTTGGCTAAAGAGGAGCAAAGAATAATTTATATAGATACATATATACATGATGGTGCTGGCAAAGATTATTGAAAGTACCATGAACTTCTAAAAAAAGTTCACCCAGAATGCTCATTAGAGGCAAGGATAGCAAGACTTCTCTCCCGTACTTTGGACATGTTGCCAGGGGAGATCAGTCCCTGGAGAAGGAACTTGTGACTGGTAAAATAGAAGGACAGTGAAAATGACCATTGCAAAGATGGATTGAAACAGCCGCTGCTTTCGTGGATTCAACCATAGAAGAACTGTGAGCCAGGCACAGAGCGGATCGTGTTTGGTTTTGTTGTGCAGAGGATCCCCATGCATCAGAACCAAGTCCCCAGCACTTAACAACAGCATGTGTTTATATTTCATCATTTTTAATCACCTGTAGTTTGTTCCGAATACAGATAACAGTTGTTCAAATACAGCTAGCAGAGTGAGAACAATGATGCAGTCAAGTTCTAGTAGTTGATCCAATTAATTTTAACTTAGAGATTTATTATTTTATCATGAAATCAAACCATGATGCTTCTACAGTAAAATCATTTGATCTTATGAGTTGAATAATTTTTGACATTTCATTACAATATTCTCATCTGCACTCACCAACATTTCTTATGACAAACTACAAAGTTCCTTATGCTTCTTTAGAGTAAAATCTTACTACCATCAAATCCCTTTCTGATTTCTGTCACCACATACTTGGTAGTCTTTGCCTTTAAACATTGAAGAAAAAATTTCTGTTGTCTCTTGTTTAAGATCATACAGTTGAAATTCTTTGTATTCCTGACTCTACCAGTAGTACATGTATTTCTTCTTGCTGTTATAATTCATTGTTTTGATTGATTTTCATTCTTTGTTTATTGGTATTATAGTATTTCATGTTTTGAAACTAGATTGAGTCTATACATTAAGAGGTCCTCAGGAATCCGGGTCACACAGTGGTCACACGGTGAACTTCTAACTGTCTGATCAGCAATACAAAAACAGCAGCCCTGCCTCAGGAGGAAGATGGGCCTGTCTACTCCCAGGAAGAGTGTACCATCTAGGAAACTCACAGCAGACAGTTTTATCCTGTCCGATAAAGTCACTATAACTCAACTCAATACCAGTGGGTGGAAAAGGGAAAAATGAATATGTTCCACAGGTTTCTGAGAAAATTTTCTCATTACTATTTAAAAACAACAGCAGAATTGTATAAGTTTCTTTTGTAGCCTAGCTAATTATTTGTAGATTAGCTGTCGTGGTTAAAAGGAGTCTCCTCTCTTCTTAAAAACCATGTGTATACCTTGAATGAAACATTGATTCTTCATCATATCCATCATCATTGTTATGCTTTAATCCATTATTGTGGATATTTTATCAATCCATTTCATCGATCAGTTCCCTCATTTTTGTTATTTGAAAGAGACCTTGGGATCTTCTAGTGACACTACCTAGTCTAGCATCATGTTCCTACAAGGGGTAGTCCAAATCCCCCAGGTGCTCCTGATAAGAAAAATAAGGTTATCTCTGTGTGTCAAAGCCTATAACCTGGGAAACCCTATATAAGTTTGCTGTGCATCAGAATCACATTGAAGATAGTGATTTTACTTTTCTGGTCATTGCTTTAGGATCTTCTAAGTAGGTAATTCATCAATCAGCAAATAGTTACCATTAGAAATATTGTTTTCAAGATCTTTAAATGTAATTTTGTATCTTGTCTTATGAAGGTCTTCCAGTGCTGTGTTAAACAGCAGACTGGAGAGGTACAACTGTATCTTGAAGGAGAATGGTATTGTTGCACAGTTAAATATGCTATTGATTGTATGCATTGTAGAGATATTTTCTAGTGAATTAAGGATGTTGTCTTCTAGTTCTAGCTTGCTGAAGGCATATGTACTTATTTTAATTATAAATAGTATTAAATTTTGTCAATTCATTGAGTTATTATAAAAATGATAAGCTACTATGGACTTTCTGGTTCTGAAGTCACTTGGTAATGATTCTATCCTCCCTCACTTTCTAAAGTTTGGATTTGATCCACTAATTTTTTGTTAATAGTAATTAGATTCTACATTAATGAAGCATATTTTTGTTATTTTCTATATTCATTTCTCTCTTACTGTCTATTTTACTCTCCCTCCTATAATATCTCTGTAATATATCTATGGTAATGATGTTAGCCTCATTTTATTTTTATTTCATTTTTATTTTCAGTATTATTTCATTCTTCCATAAACATTTGAGGAAATTCACTGTGATTCTATATGGGCGTTAAATTTTGGGTGGGAATGTTCTTGGTTAGTATCTAAAATTACTTATATTCACTCATATTTTCACCAATTTGTCTGTTTCATGGCTTTCTTAAATTAAAGTTGTTGAATTTATTGGCATAAAGTTCCTCATAATATATTGTACTAATTTTTATCCTTTTTTGATCTGTAAGATTTATAACTCTTTGCTTAACACATTACCATTTTGTGTTCTCTTTTATCAATCTTTCTTTACTTATGAGTTTCATCACACTTAGCAGAAATTATATTTTATTTCATTACTTTTTGACATTTTTCTTATTTCTTCTTTTTCATATTTGGATTTACACTTTGTGTGTACTTTACTTATAGTTCATTTAATATGTACTTTCTTTTCTAGCTTCTCAAAAATAAAATAAAGTTCAGGTTAATGTGTTTAAGTATTTCTCCTTTTGTAAAATAGACATTTAAAGCTACAAGCTTTACTTGAAGTATTGCTGTAGCTTCTATACCTGCACATCTTGAAATGTTGGGTTCTCAAACTTATTCAGTTGAGTAATTTTCTATGTTACTTTTCCTGAGACATACAGGAGTATTGTTCTAGCCTACAGAAACACAGCCTTCTAGTTCTCTGCATCGGCTTTTTCCCTCTCTAAAATTTAACTTTTCACAACTTTAACTGAGAGGTAAGAAGAAAATCTTTAACCGTATTGTTAAAGTTTGGTTCCAAAATAAGAATGTGAGACACTCAGCTTTTAAACAATTTTAATAGTTATGAAATTTGACTTATTAAAATATATCTAATAGTCCTTATATAAAGAAGACATTGTAAAAAATAGTGTTAGTTTTTTAAAAAGTATGCCATTTCCCTATTTTACAGCAACCACAAATTATATTAGCTCATTATTCTAGTTAACATAATAGCAGGATTGATTTTCCATGATTAAAGCCTTCTACATTCCTGAATTGGGTTTGTGAGTACAGTAAGTTATCAAATTACATTTCCCAGAGCATAAAAGTGTGTGGTGTCCTTTGCTGTAACAAAATATATAATTTACTTTGATCACAAATGTGTCCTTGGTGGGTTTGTGTCAAGGTCATTATTTAACACAGCTGTGATTAATATAAAAGAACTAATATTATAAAAAGTATATTTGTTACTCATAATTTTAAATAAGCTATAGAAAATAAGCACTGCAAAATTAAACAAATTATAATAAAGTTAAGTTTTGATTAAAAATAAATGACATTGAGATTACTACTTTTTGACTATCTTGAAAATAAAGAGGTAATTAGAATTTTGTTCTAGTATTTAATCCTCACACTCACCCAGTTCAATTTTTTCAATATTCAGTCACATATTTAGAAGCTAAATAATGAATTCTGTGAAAGAGAATTGAAAACAAAGTTCCATTCTTGAGAGAGGTGTTAGATAGAAAACTTATAAGGGATCCTTAGTAAAGGTAGCCCACAATTTCATATGACATAGTAATAGGTATAAATATTATTATTAATTCATAAGGACATTTCCACATATCAGAAAGAAATTCAGAACAGGATACATTGGTTTATGAACATATCAGAATACCGTATTCTTTTCAGTCCTATAAGTATCAGTGATACATCTGAAGTGAATGTGATGGTCCCTGGAGCAGCTCCACTGCTTTCACTTTTCTCCAAGAAACACTCAGTGCTTCCCCTAACTTAAATGGGTTGATATTTCTACCTGTGGATAATGATGACCTTAGAATTTCCAAAGTTCACATTTAATTAGAAAATGGCACATATTTCTCCTTTGAATTATTCAAATATATTGTGATAAATTAGAAATAAATGAAATTGATATTGACTCTTATCTAAAAATACAAGTCAAATACAGCAGGTGCTAGGTGAGTTAGAGTAATCGTTGGTCATCGTGCTTCGTGTTATGTGAATTACTTCCTTCAACGTTCCTGTAAGAATTAACTATGGTTAATTGTGAATAAGTCAGTAATATGTCGCCCCATTCAATGGATACCTCCAAGCCATTGATTGTGTTTGGAGCTCTCTGTGTAGTTTCTAACATATTTTAAATCTGGGAGACAGGCAGGAGCTGATAGCTTCCCTTTCATCTTTTGCATTCCAGGCATTCTCCCTCCCTCTTTGTAATTTGAAAGTTGCCTTATTTTAGAGCAGTTTATTAATGCAACAGTGGTTTTGAAACACTTCTTAAAAAGGAATTGCTTTAAAGGAACCACTCAAGAAATCATTAGCAGCTTATATGAAAAAGGAAATAACATGTAAGCCGTACTTCTATAGCTGTGATCTGACATTCATGATGGAGGAAAAAGTAGGGGGAGGGGGGAGGAGTCTTTCTTCATTAGCAGCATGACTAAAGCACTTAGGGATCCCACTCCCTCACACCCATTATTTCATCTATTGTCCTAATTTAATTTTCCATGATTTTCCTGACAGTGAAGGTTGGCAACTCTTAAGTACAGTACAAAAGATTTGCAGTGCTCATGTTAATAATTACACAAGCTGTTGGCGCTTTGTGCTGAGGCGTGCATTGTCAAAAATATCAAATTTAGACAAAAGCAGAAGCTACGGATGTGAGTGGGACTAGAATCCCCGAGTGCCTTTGTTTTTTACCCACAGAAAGAAGCCACCTCATGAGGTCCAAATGTTAATAAAGCATTCATACTCTGAGAGTTCTAAACAGAAAACACAGGACCTTTGGGAAATTGCCATCACTGTTGCGGCTGTGATTGTGTCTGCAATTGCCACTAGAGTAGTTCTGACAACATAAAAACTCTCATTTCTACCTTTTCTTCATAGCCAAATCAATAGTTTTCTAGTGAGATATATTGACTAGGTTTGGAACACCTGATCCATATTTGTGGCTTTCTAATTCTGGGAGAAGTAAACTTTAGTCCACTGTCTCCCGACCTTTTCTGTAAGGACTCTGTCATTTACCCTTATTTCATTTCTTTTTTGTCAAAAGATGCTAGTATCTTTCTCAGGTGATTTTATTTTAACACCATCAGGCCCATGCATTTCCTGTTTCTGACCTGTAAGTCATACTGTCTCAACAAAAGAGATAGCCAGAAATTATGATATCTGGACCCTGCAAATGTTGGTATATATGTGCATTGAGCTATCAAATACTAAATATGTGGCAAATTTTTGTTGTATACTAAAACTTTTCAAATATAAGTAAATATTTCTATGTACAATGATGATAATTTAGATGCATTTATAGAATGAACAAATATACACATGTTAAAGAGATATTTAAGGCATAAAACCAGTGCCTACTTGCTCACATTATCTGAAATTAGCCTACATTTTTAATAAGTGTTATTATACTTTTGCAGTCGACACAAGCTCCACTCTGAATGTTAGAATGGATTCCCTTGAGTAGCTGGAGAAATAAGAATCCATTTCAATACATTCTTTGGAAGCAATGGCAACAAATCTTTTTAAATCTTCAAGAGCAAAGTTTTTTGCTTTTAACTTTTTCTAGTTTTTTTTTAAGATTAAAAGTTTGTTTTACTTTCTTTTAAAGACTTTACATTGTAAACTCTTCAAGAATAAAGTTTACTGTAAGCAATGTTTTGAAATCTATGAGCATGATTATTATTTCTCCCTCACAGAAATATCAGCGAACCCTTAGAGTTTCTGAAGGGTGAGCTTAAATGAAAGGATTAGGGCAGGAAGTAATTGTGAAATCTCTGCCTGAATCCCTGAGCTGATTCTATGAACTGTTCCTTAACTCCAAAATGCCATACTGGGGGAAGGAAAAACACAAATTGGAATGCTAGTGTCTTATTTACTTGGTTGCTTTAGAACAGAAATAATGAGAAAACATGTTTATATTACTGGAATGTCTATTAGCTTTCTTGGAATAAAATAAAATTGGAATATTATCAGCTTTAATTTCAAAGATATGTTAGAATCTCCACACGTTTTAACAAGAATTGCTAAAGCCCTTCTGAAATGCATCCAATGAATATCCTTCAAAATAAGGAATGCTTTTACAGTATTTCATTTTCTAATGCTTTTATATAATTTTGTACTCTTCACAGTACTTGTCCATATATGACCAATATCTCCCCAGTAGTCTTTGAGATAAGTACAACAGATAATAAGGAAACAAAGTGATGACAGAGTGATTAACTAACTTGTTGAAGACCATCCTAGGAATTGATATAAAAGCATAAAATAGTTGAACCATTATAGTATTCATAAAATTACCAATAACATACAATATAATATATAGTGCACATTATCTGTGCATATAACTAATAAATTATTATATTTTATACATATAATTGACTAAAATAATTGCATAGGAAATACAATAAGAAAGCAAACAGAGGGCCTTTGGGAACAAGAACTGAAACAAAAGGTAGCAAAATTTAAAAATCAGACTGAGAGATCTCTTTATGTGCCTAAAACCAGGTTTGTTTTTTGACCCTTTCAGTGCAACAGTGGTTGGTATTGTCCATAGGTATAGTTTCAATGTGTTAAAAAATGTCTTCATAGTGGGGCATCAGAGGAGAACACTTATTTGAAACATAATACTTAGCAAACCCTAAAATCTTAAATAAACACTGTCATCATGTCAATGCCAATTTCCAGTAGCCCTATAGAATGGGAGAAGTACCCCTGTACACAGCAGCAGGAAACCCTGTATTTCTCCTCAGAGCAGCTCGTGGTTTCAAACTGCTGACTTCAGTGCTAGCAACCCCATGCATAACCACCATGTCACAAGAGCTTTTCTCACAATAGAGACAAAAAGGGACTCGACCCAATCACAAGACCTCCATACAGGAGTAGCGGTTTGCAGGGTCAGGAAAAAGGGTTTTCACAGGGCAGAGGCAAGGTAACTCTCTTGCAGATATTATTGTGGGTACTAGGAATTCCAGACTGCCCATGTCCACTTTTAATCTTGGAGGGGCAAGTTCAGTGTCCAATGTGATTGAGAAAATAGTCTCTCTCTGTGTTGCACTGGGATGGAGCTTGGTATGTTCTCCTGAGTGCTCGAGCCCCTTCATAGTGGGGTGGACTCAAAAGGGTAAAGAGGTCTAGAGTTTGAGAAGAACTATTAGATTTTCTATTTTAGACCTGGTCCTTCAGATGATTGTGAAGATTTACATAATCCCTGGGCTATACATGACATATTGAGTTTGTTTTGTCTCGATTTAAAGCATCAGTATTTAGACATATGGTGTACTTTTGACCTATTACCTATGCATGTTAGTAGAAGGCAGGTCTTAAGATTTGTAATATTGCACATATAATTGTAAATTCATGTTAATGACATATAATTATAGATTATATAATTGCCATGGCTCTGCACTGTGCAAACCATTTTCCCTGAGTCTGCAAACCACTGGAACTATATGGTGGTCTTGTAATTGACTCTATTCTAAAATGTCAAATCCTCCATTTTAATACCTTGGAATCTTCCATTACCATTATCATAAAGTCCCAACACCATTGCTTGACTACAAGATCCTAATTATTTACCACTTGTCGAATGACAGTAAATTAAACTATGGTGCCTCTACGCTCAAATAATTTTTCCTCAGTCCATACTTCTATCAAGCTGGATTAATATAGTCAACTGGAATGTATTGACATGGCAATTGTTGGCAGTTTCCTGCACTGAATATTAACCCAAATTTTCTCTCCTTAGAAAGTAACGTTCAAATTCTTCAATGTGGCACAAAATGTCCTGTGTCCAATTTTGTGTGGACAATCTCCATGCTGCCTCTCTTTCCAAGATTTTGCAAAGACTGCTCCTTCTCTCTGATAACTCTTTTTCATTGTTGTTTTTGAGTCTGACAACCTCTCCTTCATACTCCAAGATTCAAGCCATGCCTCCTCTCTTTTGAGATGCTTTCCCTGATCCTTCAGCCTGATTTGGGTGTGTCTTTGAGCTCTTACTTGTCCATATTTCCGTTAAGTATTTGCCATCGTTGCTTATTTTCTTGTATAGAATATGCTAAAATTACGTTATATGTGAAATCATTCTATAAACTCTCTCCCCCATGTAATTTTGTATATGTATGTATATATACATATATATATATTTTTCTTGTGATTGCCAATGTTTTGTTTCAAGTTGATGAGGGTGGGTTTCTCAGTAGTTTTGAATTTAAGATGTAATCTTCTCATCACGAAATCTCCTTGATGGTTTGACCTATCTCAAATTGAGTGGACCTTGTGGACATCCTTACTTGTCTGGGGCTGGTTCTGTATCCTGCATGTTCATCTACAGCCTTGGGGGACTTGAGGCAGTTACCTATTGCATTTCCTGCTTGGATTTTGCAGCCCCTGCAAATATGTGAGGCAGCTGAAACTTCCAGTCTGACATCTGACCCACAGAATTGATTGCCTTTACAACAATGTCAGCCACTTCCTTGATATAACTCCCAACGTCCACTCTCTCTCACATGCACACTTTGTACACAAAATTCTGCTTGTGTTGCTTCTGTAGAGAAACCAGCTAAAGACACCATGTATGCATTTACATCTGTTTTATAGAGAAAAGATAGAGTCTGCATGATCTACCAAATTTGCTTCAGTTTAATAAGCTTGCATTTATAAATATTTTTACCATGCAATTTATTTCATATTTACAACCCATGCTAACTTAAGAGAAATAAGCACTTCATTTTAACTTTTGGTTCAAAGGAATGACCTGTTCATTTTGGCCTGTTGAATATGATATAAAATATTGCTGTTGTAGAAAAAAGCCAGTAATTTCAATTATTTATTTTTTAAGTGAATGTTCCTTTAATCTAGCAATCATTGGAATACTTTCGCAATTTCTAATGACGAAATGTGTCCACATGTATTTTTGATTCATGTTATATGATTTTCCGCTTTGTCAATTATCTCTTATAATTTTTTTACCAAAAAATGTGAATTTAAAAGTTTTAAAATGGAGGTTTATTAGTTAAAACCCCAAACTATTTGTAGCTTTTTGAGTAAGAAGAAAGAGCAGTAAAAATAGGGGTTTATAAATCGGAGAAATCTTATAGCATAATACAAATAATAATTCCATTGAAGTGTGTGACAATGTGGCCTCTTATTATAGTGGGGAAAACCACAATTTTGGGGATTTGTAAAACTAGGCACTAGTTTATGTTTGCTTCAATGTAACTGGATCTATAATCAATCATGCCATAAAAATAAAACTTGATATTCATTATCACTGTTGATTTCAGTAAAACTAATCCCTGGAGCAATAATAACAATTATTATATTGATGTATAATTCTGAAAACACTAGGTATAATTATTTGTTCCTGACTGGCCTTGCTACTTCTGGTCACAGAAAAATGCTTTGTTGACATTTTTCAACATATTAAAGACAGTATACATGAAAACCCTTTTCTTAAAGTTACTGGGTACAGTTATAACATAAATACTACAAGTGAATGATTTTCACAAATCAAAATTTATTCTCTAACAAATCAAAATATATTCTCTAACAATTGAGGGGCTAATATTCCAATCTTGGAGAGTTGGCTCTCTGAAAATCTCTCTTATTGTTCTGTTGGCTCTGGGTAAAGGTCCTTGTCTATTTTCCGCATTTGAAAGGTAAGCATTAATTAGTGAATTCTAATGTTCTTGCTGTCAATCGTCCCTTGGATATAGGAGTCTCTTAGTGCAGGAATTCCGGCTCAAAGGATGCATTCCACTCCAGTCCTTTGTTTGATAGTAGCAGGTCTCTCTGATCTATGCTAGTATCTCTCTCTCTCTCTCTTTCTCTCCCTCTCCCTCTCTGACCCTTGTAGGACAGAGATGTTGCAATTAACACCCTAAAGAGGTTCCGTTTATATTGGATCAGAGCTATGATTAGATTAAAATGTTGTATCCCATCCTTCATTCTTTTATTGCTTATTACATTGAATCACATCATGAGGGATCATTACATAATTACCATGTGACATCACTACATGGTTGCTAAACCATTGAATATCACCACCCTGTTAAGGTGTGCAGAGAAATGAAATGACTTTGTATGGCTTTTCTATCCATAGTCTTATCAACTCCCTCCCCGTGACTACATGTAGCAGACTCTAACTCAGCGATGGTCAGCTTTTTCCTACTGAGTACAAAAAGAGTCATTATCGCAGAAGCATGGAGAGAGGGAGAATCCTACAGCCATGGAGAACACACGGCCCAGCGGAGCAAGCTGGCCAGCCCTATGTGAAGTGGCAGTGATGGCTGAGGCATCAGAGGTTTAGACCCCACAAGAGTGTGGCGTGCTTCCCAGGCTTCCAGCATATGACAGCTGAGTGTCTTCAGACAGGATGCTGGCTTGCATAATGAGAGCTCTTTGGCCATCTATCAGTGCTCAAGGACCTTTTAACACTTTGCTGAGTTCTGCATAAGCCAAGAATGCTCGTGGATCACAGATAGAGAATCAGAGAAAGGCGAACCTGAAATAGAACCAGAAGGAGACATGTCTGCAAGCATAGTTGAGCAAAGACACTACTGTGGAGAACAAGACTGCATCCTTAATGTTTCCTGACCTTTGCTTTTGGAAACCTGTTCACTCCCCTCACAATACATTATTACTAAGGGAGCCTCCCTCGAGCATAACAACCAATTTTCTCTCTCCGACTTAAAGTGAAGAAGAGAAGGGTTAACAGAACATGGCACCAGCAAGGAAGCCAACAGGAGCACAGACCGTCTTAAAGTCATCCTGGTTGAAATCAGAAAACATAGAGAACTTACGCTTTTTGACTGGAATTCACACACTCAGGGAATTACTAACAAAAGCTTCATATTACCTCCAATTTCAGGATAACGTTTGGGAGTTGTTCTTGATCATGAGCAGTCAAACAGATGTAGGCCACACTTATGAAGTCTCTCTTAACTAGACAATAGGACCTAGCCTTTTGATCAATCAGAGTAAGATGAGTAGGAGATTCTCAGTTATGTGGCCCTTTCGGGTGATATTTGCACTCAAACCTTTTGAGTTGTATAGGCTAACTGCGTTAAGCAAAGTAACTTGTATTTTCTATTCATCCATTTGAAGTTGGAAATATTAGCCAATTAATTTTTCTAAGATTCAAGACCATCACGCTTTTGGCATGTTTTCATAATGTAGTGGCTTATGCGTTCCTGTAATACTGGAAGCTATATCACTGGTATTTTAAAGGCCAAATGGGGCACCCAATCAGGTATGGTATAGGTTAACGTTGTATCCTCTTCTCATACTTTTTCAATCTATATGCTGAGCAAATAAAAATAAAAGCTGGCAATGATGGTGAGACTTCATCTCACATACTTTGGACATGTCAGGAGAGAACAGTCCCTAGAACGGGGCATAACACTTGGTAAAGAAGAGAGGCAGTCAAAAAGAAAACCTTTGCCAAGATGGATCGACCTAGTGGCTGTAACAATGGTTTCAAACAGTTGTAAGGATGGCACAGAGCTGAGCAATACCTGGTATTGTACATGGGGTCACTAGAGTCAGGACCAATTCAACAACACCTAAAACAACAACTTGCCTGCTATGTGTCAATAATGTAGCTCCAACCTGCGCTGTGCTTGGTCATGTTAGTCTGGGGAGACTAGAGAAACAAAATCATAAGCAAGAATATATATGTATGTAAGAAAGAGGTTCATATACAAGAGCAAATGTACATTGAAAACATCCCACCCAGCTCAGTCCATGATCATAAGTCCAATATTAGCTCATTTGTCCTGCAGCAATCAATAAAGTCCTCTCCAGACTCAGGAAACATATGCAATGATACTGAATGCAGGAAGGTCACAGGTCAGTGGGCACAAAGTCAGGGGTGGTAGAAGCATCTCAGCACTGTTAGGGGTTTCTCTGTGGTTTTTCTGTCTTCAGAGGCTTGGTTGCGTCCATGTGGCTTGTCAGATTCAGGGTACTAGGGTAGTTCCATGTGTCTTCTCCTCAGGGAAGTCTCACAGGGAGTGAGCCTTATTAGTCCAGTGTCTCCAAGAGAGTGAATGAGACAGTGTCTCCTGCCTCCAAGAAAGAATTGCCACATTTCCCAGAATTCTCAGAGAAGCCCATACCCAGATGTCTCATTGGCTTGCTCCACATTGCCAGGCTGGATTTCACCCCTACACTCTTAATCCTGAAATTGACACCAGATTAGGTGATTCCAAAGTCACCCTTCAGCAATTTCATGGCTTATCATCTTTTCTGGAATGCCTCAGTTCTCATTTAGTCCCTCCTTTGTGTGCACAGAGGATTAGATATGGGGTGATGGAGATGGATGGAGTGCCTGAAGAAGTCATGAGATGAGAAAAATATTTAATATTTCATGTCTTCAGAAAAACTCTAAGAAAACTCCCCTTTGGGATATGATGGTTTTTCTCTGCTTATGTTGGCTGTTATACCATGAACAAAAATCTTAACCTCCCGAGCTGTTCTTGCATTGAATGGCAAGGGAGATGTTCTAGGAATCTGAAGCTAGTCAAACTGAGTTCCTTTTTCTATGACTATAACATATATAAATTATAATCAATGATTAATTTATTTGTCTCTTTTTTCTCGCCTGTGACTTTAGTCATGCCTGGACCTAAAAACTCAGTAAAGTGTAGCTGTTATGGTACTGTTTTTAAAAGAAAATATATTTTCCCAATATTGGCAAGTAATTTAAGCATCATATAATTCAATAGCTCAGTCATATCAAGGAGAATTGTACAATCATACCTCCACTCCCCATAGTTAAATCACCTTTAAGGTGAGTTATGCAATCACCATCTATTCAAGTGCTCCCTGCCCCCATGGGTCTTCATTATTTACTCCTGAAATCCTCTTACCCTCCATATCATCTACCCTGCTCCTGTATTCCGTAGATCCCCTTTGTATTAGTTATTCTCATTATACACCCACTCTTCCTGTGCTTCACAGATGGGAGACCCAACAGAAAACATAAAAAGCAAAATCCTTCTCAGGTGGTAAGGGTAGAAACATAGGAGCATACAGACAAAAATACAAATACTGCAAATGAAGGGAAAAGCTCCCAACAGCATTCAAAAAGCCAGGGAAGAAATCTCTGTTCTGAAGCCAGTAAAAGACACTGGCAATAAGAACAAATTCAGGTTGCTTTTTTCAGATGGACAACTGGCCAAGCATCAAGCAGCAGAGTTGAGCTGACAATGGTCTTTGCCTGATAGTCAGGTTGTTTGACATGCATTTCTGTGCTTGGAGCAGATCTGACAGCGGCTCAGTTTGATTTGATACTTAGATGGTTTGGGGGCTCCTTAACCCTCCACAAGTGGGTTTGAATACGTTTCCTGCTGATGCTTTTCTCCTCGCCATATTCCAAGATTGTGATTGTCATCTTTGGATCACACAAGCTGGTGTTCTTCTGTGGACTTAGTTGACTCCTCGCTTAGATAGCTGCTTCCTTGAATGTAACAAGTCTTTAAGACTCCAGACACCATTGTGATAAAGAGCAGAACACCGTCTACTTTCTTCACCACACTTTTCTGTGCCAGTGATCATTTTATGAAAGTGAGTTTTGAGCAGGGACATCATTTAAAAACTGATTATTCTTATGTTGGAACTAGGATTTAGTGAGAGCCCAAAACCCATTGCGGGATCTGTGCCTTTTTTTTTTTAATTTACTGTAACTTGGGAGCCAATATGTCATTTCATTCATCCCATCGTTCAACCAGGTTAAACATAACAGTACAATTTCTTCCATAATCATACATGTTTTCCAAAGCATGCTAGAAAATGTGTTATTCTAGTTTATTATATTAACCTTCTTATTTACCATTTATGATTTTCTTCATTTAGCCTGATAAGTTCCAGTCAGGAACTATTTGATTTCATTTCCTGGCTCCAAAAACGGTTTTGTTTCCATGTACTTTGTGTCATGATTGTCAGATATATTATATTTCCATGCTTATGTGTTATCGAACCACAAACATATAATAATAATTCATAAAATTTCTTTTAAATCAGTTCATAGATTTAAGAGTAAATATGCATTTCTATTTTTTGTATAAATATACCATAACTTTTGTCAATGCTTTTTTTTGTATGTGTATTTGTCTCAGTCTCATAGTTCAGTTTAAAAAATTCCTGCTAATATTTCTTTAAAGCATATCTAGAGCCAGATTTTCTTAATTTTGTGTTCATATATGACTTCATTTGACTCCTCTTATGAAAGAAATATTTGCCAGATGTAAGAATTGAGTTTGCTTTGCTTTTGGCAATTTGAATATGTCTTTTAACCTCTATTACTTGTGATGATAACGCCATTACTTATTTTACAGAAGATGCCTATTGGGAATTTCTGATTTTCGTTTGTTCTTTTTCTTGTTTCTTTCAAAATTTTCTCTTTGTCTTTCAGGATTTTTACTGTGATGTATTCTATGTTCATATATCTGTATCAGCATCTATCTAAACATCCTATTTGCAGTTTATTAAACTTCCTGACTTTTTAAGCTGATGCTCTTTATTAAATCTTGGATTTTTCAAATTTAATTTGCATAAATATTTGTCTTCTGCCGTCTCTCTTTGCAGGAGTCCTGGTGGTGGTGCGGCAGTTATTCAGTGGGCTGCTGACAACCAGGTAATAATTTGAAATCTCCCGCCCATCTGTGCAAAAGAGAAAGGAGTCCTAGCTCTGGGAAGAGTGGTAGTCTGGGAAGCTCACAGACCTAGGAGGTCCTTCAGGACTGCTCGGACTCACGATCCCCCTGTTGGCAGCCAGCTTGGTCTTTGCTTTTGTCTCCCTCTTAATAATATCCCATATGTCTTTGATGTTCTGCTAATTTCACTGACACTTCTTTTTCCATTCTCTGGTCATAAGACTGTATACTCTTCTCATCTATTTTTGAGTTTTCTGATATTTCTTTTTCCAATTCACATCTTCAGAGTCCAACTAGTGAGGCTTCATTTCAGTAATTGCATTCTCTGTCACAGAATGTCCATCTGCTTCTTTTTCATAATTACTGTCTCCTCATTGGTATTCTCTCTCTGATGAGCCATTGTTACCGTACATTGCTTGACTCCTGCCATTTTTGTTTGTTTAGATTTAGGTTTTGAAAACTTCATGATTGCACTGAGTTCCATATATCTGGGCTTCCTCAGAAGAAATGTCCTCATGCTTCTTTGTTTTCTTTTGCATGCCACAGTCCCTATTTGTTTTACTCTCTAGCTATTTTAAGTAGTGGATTGTAGACCATGTGGGCATCAACTTTGTACTCTTGCCTCCCATAATTCCTGGGGACTGTGTGGGTGGTTGCTTGACCCTTCTTTAGCTCAGGTTCTTGCCCGGGCCAGTGAGTGGGTCATAACTCAGAGACCCTGTATACAACAGTGTGTACAGCAGAGTACAATACTGTCCCTCCTGCTATAACCCTTGCAGTTGTTCTTCTACCCCTTGGGGTAGGCACTTGGTCAATGCATCGTGTCACGGGCCTTCCTCTTTTCCTGTGTCCCTCTACTTTACCAAGCATGACATTCTTCTTCAGAGACTGGTGCCTCCTGACAATGTGTCCAAAGTATACGAGATGACATTTCCCATCCTTGGCAGATATTTTACTGTGGTTCCAAGCGTTTAAACCCAATGGAGGGCTGATTGCCCTATTATTATCAATAATCCCTATAGAATAAATTAGTCTAATATTATTTACTTAAATTGGGCAAGAGCAGTTTCTCAGGTCAATGTATCCCCGGTGGGGTATATTCCATTCATTTAGCTGTCGTTTTCCTTGTTCTCTCTAGAAAACTATTGTCCTAAGATTAAGGTTGTTAGTTTCGTATAACAACCAGCCTCCTCTGAATTGCTTAAAGCCCATATCTGTGTTCCTCAAGAGCATGTTGCGGCTTCAGGACAACTTCTCCACACTCTTGTTCACATACAATGTTAGAGCTCTCTGTTCTGGTGACAAACGCTTCACTATGGATGTCTCAGCTCACATTTGCCAGCATAAAAGCTTCCCCTTACCAGCAAGCTGGAAACATCATAATTGGAGGCCCTTTCTTTTGTGGCTTGCTATGCCTAAAGTGAAACCTCTAGCCTGTTATGTCAGCAAAGTGAGAGAGAGAAGGATCTTTCAACTCATCAAGAGTTTAGAAATAAACCATATTCACTTCTGATCAGTTCAAGATGAATGAGAAATATCAGATACATGCTTCTTAGAGTGATATAATATATTCCTAGCAAGGGAGCTGAGAGGATAAGGAATGGATTCTCGGCAATATCCAATTGGAGTTAAATTCCTATAAAGCTAAGCAGGAAAGGGTCAGAGAAGAAACATGAAGCTTAAGAACACAGACCCATGTTCTTCTTACTGATCCTGCAGATGGTCTTGAATAAATATTTTATATCTATCTATCTCTATGTATCCTTAGGTAAATTTTCAGGGACTTCACATAATTATAGTTTCTATTATTTCACCAGTTCTGGCTGGTGTAGGAATTAGTGGGCCTCCTCACCTCTCCATAGTAGAATTTGGTATCTGGCCAGTATAGTTAATTATGTGGATGAGAGAATTGTGAGAATCAATTCCAGAGATTAAAAAAAAATAAGCAGACACACTGAGAGAGAAAGGAGTAAGCACCAGAAAGAAAAATCTTCCTGTTTGATCAATGGTTTTCAAATTCCTGACTTTAGTTTGTAAAATTATTATGTAAATTATTATTGTGTTATTCTGTCACTGTATTTCCTAAAAAGTCACTATATCCTAAGACATATCCCTCATTGTTGGCTGGCCCTAATTCCATTTGTGTGCAACCAAAGGAGCTCACCAATTACAGGATCCATGAGCCAAACCCACTGCAGTCTTGAAATACAAATAACAAGAACATGGTTTCAAGGAAGGCATTAGCTTAAAAAATCTGAAATTCCTAGAGTATATATATATATACACACGCATATACATTATACTTTTATAAATATATACACACATATAGAATACACACCCACATATGTACACATGCATACTTTTGATGCTTACTCACCATGTATTTAGCTTTTATAATTTCTTTCAATTTTATCATCCTAAAAATAATTTTACTCACCTTATAGAGTTTTCATAAGAGTTGAATAAATTAGTACATGAAAATTACTTAGAACAGTCTAGTGTATTAAGTACAAAATTTAAGTCTCAAAATTTCCTTTGGAAAAGTTTGTGAATATCTTCTCAGAGTTTGGAATAAACTTAACAAACCAATGTAGTTGAATTGATATACTGAGATATACTGATATATATATATATATATATATATATTACTTGCCATAACTAAATCAATGAAAATGATCTATTTAACTACATTCATAACAAGTCCCTAATTCTCAGCATTACTACCAGACACAAGGTACCATATGACTTGCTTATGCATGCCAAGTAAATGCGTGTTAAAATTTGTAAAATAAAATGGATTAGCTTGGTCTTTACCCCTTAAACAGCATGGAGCCATATTTAAGACATATCACTTCAGCATTTATGCAGATAGCTCTCCAGGTAACTGAGCAATGGAGTGGTCTCCACAGGAGTCAGCTCTGTGAAGGTGGACTGCAGACAAGAAGTTCCTTCATTTTTGATGTCTGAGCATCATTGTGGGTCAGCAATCAGAGGATTAAATGTAGCATCAAGGTCCTCATGGGTTTTATTATTGTCTCCTTAACTTTTCCCCTAGTTGCTCATTGGTATAAATAAGTATATGCACCAATTTTTTAAAAAAAGATATTGAAGAAATGTTTGTTCTTCGTTGTCTGTCCATAATGAATTGGGGGTTATTGCATACATGATATCATTTCACAGTTTAATCACATCAAGAAGAATTGTACAATTACAACCATAGTCACTTTCTAAACATTCTTTTCTTCCTGGACTTCTTGACATAGTCACACATTTACCTCCTCAAATCCATCGCTGTACCCATGCTTCCAGAAACCACTATTGTATTGCCTCTCTCTGTAGGTTCATCAATTCTGGGATTCATCTACTGAAACACAGAAACACAGATAGCACAAGTTAAAGTGGGTGACCTCCAGTGACATATCACCTCTGAGATATATGCTAATATGAACACACAAAACAAAAAGTAGAGAAAATGTTGAAAGCTAAATCAGGTCCAGCATGCATCAAGGGGTGTGAACTGGAAAGGTTTGAACTATTCAAATCACATTTAGGCATTTGGTCTTCTATACATATCACTTTATTTAATGCACTGTAATTAGTAATCACAATTCACCCCTCCCTCAACTGTGGAGAGAGGGAGTTAACTGGAGACTTATTTGCTATGTAGATCCCACAAATGAATCTTGGGCAATTAATGAACACTTATCCAAAAAGTTTTAAAATGAGTTAAGCTACAATTATATTAATATAAAATGTGAAAATGGGGAAGATTAGAAATAAACAGTGACAAACTATACATTGTATCTTTTACTAATCTTTAGTTTTTCATTTATCTTTTTTTCTCCATAAATACTGAGATGGAATAAGATAGTTGCTGGAGAACAATAATTTGACCCTAAATATTTTATACTATTTTAACCTTATTGGAAATAGATACATGTTTATAAATCTATGTCAATGTCAATACTTGCACAGTGCATTAAAACTCATTTTAACTAATGTTTTTTCTCTTACTTTACTTATTTCTTGTACTTCTGGGATTCATAATCAGAATATATGTTAAAGGGAAAACAGACATACACATTATGATTTCAAGAGCTATCAGACCATCCAAAGTCAGCAAATAATTTTGACCCTTCCGTAATGCCAACAAATCATTGTCATTGAAAATTTTGGCCTAACATTAGAATAGAAGAAGCTTTATAATCAAAATTTTCAAACTGCGCTATATAATTTCTAGGGCTAAAATCTATATGGAAGAGACTGTCACGTCTTTCTCCTGCAAAGAAACTTGTGCTTCACGTGGCCAGCCTTTTGGTGAGCAGCTAAGTGCTTCACCACCGTGCCACCAGGGCTCCTTGGAATAAACTATAAATCAAGCAAATACCTTTTGTGTGATATATTATATATATTTTTAAATTGATCCTTTGATCTTCAGACGACATAACAAAAATGCTTTCATTTCCTGGCACAACTCCCAGACTGTAAGTGCCATTCAAAGGGAACACTTCCATGATAGAAAGCTTGATACATTTGCAGCGCTCCACAAATCTCAGGTGTCTCAAACTATTTGATTTCTTTATGAGTTTTTGTCTTTTCTTATGTAAAAAAATAGTTTCAATGTGTGTATCTGTAAGAAGGAAAATGTGAAATGGATTAGAATATAACTATTTCAGTGTAGTTTAAATATAATAATTAGTTAAAATGTTGGTGAGTGGAAAAATTGAGAATTAAAATTAGGCATGTTACAAAATACTTTTATTGCAGCTCTACACAAAACCTTGTGCCTCATTAATAAAAACAATGGCAGCCCACAGTATCTGTGAACATCGTGTGTACTTGATAACCCCCCAGCAACAACACTGGAGTGAAAAATGCCCACTTTCAAGCAAAACTGCCCAACTATTTCTCAATTCTAATACAAAGATCATACAATAGAATATATATCATATTTTGCTTACAATTCCTAGACCTTCTTACTACTTTTTTGTCCCTCAAATGAAAAAAGCAAAATAATGATCTCCATTTACTTTGTTGCTAATTTTGAATCTCAGTGATTCAAAACTCAGCACCAAAAGCTATACAGCTACTAAATGGATAACTACTTTAACAACTGAACTCGACAAACATCTCTTTGGACATGTAGCAAGTATATATTAACTTTATAAAATTAAAGCACACACTATAGAGTACTCATATAATGTGAGCAAGTATACTGACTGTTTAATGCATGCATTAAGCAATTTGCAATCATATTGGAAATAGCACATAGAAGGGGATCATTACATGCTTTTTAACTAATTTAAGGATTGGACATAAGAACCAAGTAAAATTTGAAGAAATGTTTGCTTTTTATTGCATATTGTCTAATGTACTTAATTGCTTTTCTATAAAACTCAATAGGTTTTTCCCACATACCAGACTTTGGGTGTACATCCTTAATTAAGAAACACATGAAGTAGGGTTAGCATTAGGGTAAAAAAAGAGAAACACATGAAGATTTATTGTATTAAAATATAACATTTTCAAACTAACATTTGAAAAAGATATTAAGAAAATTAAATTTTAAGTCCTACATTTACTAATTGCACAGTAATATCCTTGTACTTATCTGATTAATTTTTTGTTAAAATGTATTTTTTTCTCTTGGGTCAGTATGGTAGAATAGTGTCGTGAAGTGACATTTCTTAATGTGGCTCCTCTTTTCAAGTCTTGTTTCAGGAACCCTGGCAGCACAGTGATTAATCATTGGCCTGCTAATCCCAAAGTCAACAGTTCCAAACTTACCAGATGCTCCTTGAAGGAATGATCAGTGTCAGACTATGTAAAGAAGGAGGGACTATGGAGGCACATTGTTCCCTGCTGCATGACCTAAGGAAGTCATATACATCCATGTTCATTGCAAGTTGGAAATTAAGAACTCAGAATAAGAATTTTGTTTCAACCTTCTCGGGACACAACAGAATAGAAAAAGGATCTTTCTTCCTAGGTTTTACTTTTTTGGTTGAGTGATTTATCAATTATATGTCTCATATTTATATGGGTGAATTATTTTTGGTATTAGGTATGGTACACTAATTTCATTCTTTTAAAATTATTAATTCAAGTTGAGATAACATCCTGGATATTGACTTTTAATATGTCTTTCTTCATATTGCAAATGGATCCCTAATTTTTGTGGCTTGAGCTCTAGAGTAACAATTCAGGTTGATAAGCTTTAGGGACTGTAATGCTTAAGGCCAGTTGAAAAAGAGGAGGACTACAGTACCAGAAAAAAGCTCAGTGCTCGGTGGATAGACTCAGTTGGAAAACAAGAGGCATAAAATGTTTTTTTACTATAAAATATATATATTCCACAGAACAGAAACCAATCAACGTCTCTTATTGACAACAGCATTTCGAATGTGTGTTGCTTTTCATAGACATCTAAGAATTCAGACAGCAAGACATGGAGGAGAAAGGAATATCACAGACAGGGGGTGGTCTATAAGAAATAATTAGTGGATTATGTACAGTTATGGTAAAAAGCTGAATTATTCAGCTAGTCATGAATTTCTGGGAGATGAATTAATGCTCATTGAGATCATGATAGCATGACCAAATTTTAAACCACTAGATAATTCTTTTTAATCCTTGTTTCTGGCTCTTAATTTAAGCAGTCTGCATCAATTACAGTCCTGGCAGAAAGCAGAAGGCTCAGACTTTGAGTAGGTCATAATAGACTATGTAGATGAGTAGTGGTGTAACAAGAAGCATACAGGAACTGGCAGAAGGAGGAATATACCCATGTTTGCACAGGGATGAGGAGGAAACACTGCTTCTCTAGAACTAGATCTCAGAAATGAAATAGGCTGAGAGAAACTCTAGACTGATTTACAGAGAGAGAAATACTGCTGGGGGAAACAGGAAGGACATGTTCAATGACAGAAGCAAAGAAGGGATGAGAATAAAATATTATGAACTCCGACCTGAGATTTTATGGTCTTCTGTCTGAGCCTCCCATATGTCATATTTGACTTAATATCAGAAGATAAGAGAGGCTAGTTCTGCAATTTGTAGAAATCTTCCTTGTAGAGGAAACGATGAGGGTAGAAATGGTAGGAAATAGGCGTGTAGTGGGAGGCTGTAGAAGAGGGTGAACTGGGAGAATAAATGCATTCAATCCCACTAGGATATTCTTAGAATATCATTAATTTATCCAAGACCCTCTCTTCTATATAAAGAACAATTTTATATAGAGTGATCCTCTACTGTATTCATTTAGCGAGATTCCAAAAATATAATATCATTAATAAATTCTACTTTAGGGATTACAGAACTAAAATGGACTCTTGTGGGAAGTTATAAGGGTGTTTCAAAGGTTTCATGGAGAAATTTCCTTGTTATTTCATTTATCTATGCACTTTTTGAGAAAGAGGGTGCAAGAGAAGTGAAACTTAATTACTTAACATTGTTTAAGTCTAACGAAAGTCTCTTTTAGAAAATAAAACCAAACAAACAGAGAATTCATTGAAATTGATTTCTAGGGTCAAATGTCTTTGTACCTTGCATAGAGTCAAGTACATTATCTAATCTGAGCCTTAACACAGGCTCAAAAGAGTCTCTACTAGTAAATGAAATAGTTTCAAAGATCCAGAACGTGGGAAGATCTTATGATTCATTCTGTTAAAGACTGATGATGTTTGTAAGCAGAAAGAGATTTATTGATTTATTTATTGATTTGATTTATTAGTTTGGAATGATTTTTTACCCAAGAAGCATTCATGAATGTGCCACAAATACAATCAGAGAAAATGCAGCGTCTGCAGCTTGGTGGCAGAGAGTGAAGTACAGCAGGAACCTGCTAGTGAAAAGGAGTTAAGAAAAAAGAATGTTTTTTGCAGCAGAGATATATTACACAGCACAGCCCTGCTTTACGTCAATAATGATGACTGACCAGGATGCGAGGGGAATTACAGAAGCAAACCAGGCCTGGGGAGAGTCACCGTAAGAGAAAAAGTAAAGACACCATGTAATGATATCTGTTTCTCCCCTCCACTGGGGGGCATATTTTGGTGTAAAAATTGATGAGTATAAAAGAAGGCACATAAAATAAGTAAAATCAATGCTAGGCAAGACTTCAGCTTAGATAGGAAATTACTTGGCATGCAGATACATAAGAATAGAAAAATACAAAGTAAGGAAAATATAATCAAACAAGGAAGCTGTGCTGCTGACTTTTGTAGAATGGGTTACACGGGTTTCTTAATATTCATTTGTTGGTTTTAAGTAGAAACCAAATTTGAATTATTTGAGTATAAAGAAATCCACTGGGAAGATATTGTAGAGGATGTCATTCTTTCCACAAAGTCAGATTTGGAACCATGGACCCTGAAATAATGCCCCAAATCATGCTGCACATCTGTCCAACGCCAAGCACAACTGCTTCTGCCTGAGATTGGCACCGGCTGATGAAGCCTGTTCACACCACAGGAACTTTTGAGACAGGGCCGGAGATACTGACTAGCCTCTGGATTTACCCAGCATTATGGCAGCCATCTGTGAGAAAGTATGCCTTGTTTCATCTTCTTCATATCAGGATCTTCTGGTTCAATATCAACCTGTGTTTGTACTTTCCCCCTAACGAGCGCCGAGGTGATATATATCTGGTATGTTTGACTTGTAAACAAGAGACTTGATCTGCTCCATCTGCTGAGGGATCCTCCAAACCTAATCAGAAGATTCAGTTGCCGCAAAACCAAGGAGAATTTCCCAAGGAAAGTTCCCACACCATGCCGCATTCATGATGTGTGTAATACATCTCACCCAGGAAGCGGTGCTCGTGCTAGGATGACCACCAACACCCTCTGGGGCTCATCATGGTTTGCCAGCAACAGGGGCAACTAAGTGCAATAAGCAGTGATGGATCCAAGTGTGTTTCACTGACTGCATGGCGACTTTAATGTTTAAACAAATTAATACTGCGGCCCATCTAGAGATCATGACAAACCGTGGAATAAAGGGCATTTATTCATTACCACATAATATTATCCACTGTACTATTGATTACTTCCTGAATTAGAAATTCTGACGAAATCATTAATTATTGACAGAAATCTAGTAGGGCCAGAGTTCAATCACATTGACTTGTTTTTCCAGGTCTTCAAAGTTTTCACCTTTTACTGTGTGCAGTCTGATCACTTACTCTCGTTCTATTAGTGGAAAACAGAGTGTTCCTTCTATAATGGGTTTCCACCTAACACACAGACTTCTGCAAGTTTTATTGTACAATTTCATACAAACTAATTGTCTCCATTTAAATTGCCTTCACGACCCGATTCTACCCTCTTTAGGCCTTACTTGTCCAACAACCATTCTTTTGTCCTTCCTATAGTCTCAGAATCCTTGCTACCTCATTGAGCTTCCATCTCATTTAGTATCTAATTTTGACCAATCTTCAAGTGATTGCACGGTAGTCAGCTTTATTCAATTCTTCCACCAGACATTTCTGAACTTGGGGTTTTTTTCTCATCACTTCATTAAAGAAGTCAAAGGGCATATCTAATGATTGTCACGGTGCCGATAGAGGGATTCATTTCCAAAGTATCTCTTTTTCCTACACTTTGTCATATTCACTCCTGCTGTTTGAATCAGCCTGGGTACTTCCTAGAAGAAATATTTTTGCTTACTTTGTTATTTCTACAATCACTGATGTTGGGAATTTTCCCCTTGTTCCCCTTCTAAATATTCCTAAGTGGGATCACTCATTACTCTGTTTCAATCCCCTTTGTTTGCCCCATCTATAGACAAGCTACTAAGAGTTTAAAACAAAATAGGTCATCCTCCAAATTATGTAATACTTTTTAAAATGCTCAATCTCTTACATCTTTATCTTAAATATCCCTGCCAAAAGATTATTGCAGTTTTACAAGCATTAAAATTAAATGTTTCCAAAATGGAAATGCATCATATTTTCTCTCCTCATATATACTTCAAGGTTTGAGGGACTAGATTTATAGCATCTGTTTCAAATACCAATCAAATGAGTCACAATTTCATAGACGAGAGCTTGAAAAGCTGTACTTGAGTAATTTATTCAATAGTTATGTATTTTAAAATTTCATTGGAGACAAGACCTCTCCATACTTGCAAAAGAATATAAAATGATAGCAAGAAGATATATCAGACATCTACTAAGGAGCTACCTAGCAGCAGCAACAAAACATCTTGTATTTTAAAGAATAGTTAATATTATTACTCTATCAAATGTTACCACGTGTCAAGGGATGACAGTTTTTCAAGATTTCGCACTCAAAAATTTCAAACTTTCAGGGTTTTGTTACTGGTCAACATTTTATACAGTCTTCATTATATTCTGCTTTTTAGCAGAATCCCCTGGTACTCTTCTAGTGACAATTCCTCTTCATCATTTGTTCTTCCTTTGTCATGGGACACTCACGCACCTATGCACATACATAAATACACTGTTCTGATGGTCTTCCTGGTGAACCCTATACTTTCATTCACCTCCTAACTGAACATAATACTCTGGATGCATTAATATTTCTACAGTAATTTGCAATCCTAGAAATTTCCAGCATTTCCAAGGTTTTTATAGGCTGGAGAGGCTACTAAGGCATAGCATTTCTGCTGTGACATAAATTGTGTAATGCTAGAGCTATTGAAAATAAACAGCAAATAGTGATAAATCTTCAGTTCAATTAAGATATGGAGTAACCTGTATTTTAATAATTGTCTGCACCAATAAATAAGAAACACATATATGATCTCTCAATGCTTCTGGAAGTAGTCATTGAACTTTTCTCTAAACCCAGCTACTAAAGGTGGAGCAATACAAATGACAACTTGAGAGCACAAATAATGTGTCTTTTTATTGGAACTTGCATGATAAATTTTGGAGATGCTAGCCTTCTAAATGTATTTTCTTAAAAATGAAGATGAGTGTCTGTCATTGTTGCTAATATTTCAAAGCTTGGATTGTCAGCTATTGATTAATATTCATGTATATTTTATCATCCAAGGTGATTTCTGCCAGGCATGCACAAGAACAGGAGTGTTATCAATTTGATAAATTATTTTACATTTTTATATTGGGCAGCCTACATTCCTGTGACATTTAAACATAAGCACACAAAGCAGAAGGAAGTTGGAAGCTCCACTACAACTAAAGTACTAGTTTTATGCAAATAAGCTTCATCAACAGAATGATGATCTACTTAATATACTTTGTTTATCTTTTTTATTTACTTTCATTGGCATTAAAAACAATATTAAAATATTAAAAAGAAAAAAATTGAGACTTCATAGGCTTATTTATCCATTTACCTTAAGAAATCTGCCTTTGCACATTTCCATTAAAGACTGGAAATAGAAGCTACCTGACCCACTGGGGGAGGGGAGTGGAATTTAAAAGCTTACTTCCCCTTTGTTGCCTATTTAGAATTAAAAACTACTTTTAAAATAAAAGCAAAAGTCTTTATTAACCATCTGCTAAAATAAATCTTGGATATTAGAATGTCATAATTATGAAGAGTACAAAAGAAAAAATAAATATTTCATCTACACACACCACTTTCCAGCCCATTCTAGCTATATCACTGGCAGAATCACAAAAAAAATGACATCTACAAGAAGATTAGTTCAATGGCATCTTTTGTACTTTTTAAAATGTGTCAGACAGTAGGCTCTGTGGAAGTAGGTGAACTAAAACATTGAATGTTTTCATAAAAGAAAATAATAATAACATTCATCCTTCCTCTAAATTATATGTTCACTTCCTTCACTGCTGCTAAATTTTAGGACATTACTATTAACCTTTCAAGATCTCTCATAAAATATGAGTAAGCCGCAGCACCAAATTTCTTTTGAACTCTTTCACTATACAGTCATCATTGTTATAGGGTGTAGTACGCAGAGGTGGGAGGGAGCCCTCCTAAAGATATATTCATTTTCGCTGAGCCCCGGTGGTGTGGTGGTTGTGCGCGGGACTGCGGCCCACTGGGTTGGAGGTTCAAATCCAGCAGCAGCTCTCCAGGAGCAAGACTGGGCCTCCTACTCCTACCACAAGAGGGCAGTGATGCCCCCCAAAAACAAACAAAAAGGTATGTTTATTTTCTAGTGTCGACCTGTGAGTCTTATAATGTGAAAAGAATACACACCAAAAACACCCAAACTCACTATCACTGAGTCAATGTCCTATAGTGACCCTACGGGACAGAGTATCATTGCCTCCTGTGAGTTGCAGAGACTGTACTTCTTTATGGGAGTAGAAAGCCTCATTTTTTCTCTCTAAGTGGGATTAGTGATTTTGAACCACTAACCTTGCGATTAGCAGCCCAATGTATACCCAACTTCTACGCCACCAGGACTCCTGTGCAAGTGTGCATATGACACCCTATAGCCAAAAATGATTATTTAAGAACCTTGTAAGGCGATGCTTATTCTGGATGATCTAAATGGGTCCTGAGGGCAATCCACACACATTCTTATTAAAAATGGCAGATGGAGATTAGACACACAAACATAGAAGAACTTTGTCAAGATGGAACAGGAATTGAACTGATGCAACCGCAAGCCACACAATAGTGATAGCCACCAAAGACTGGAAGAGGCAGGTAGTGATTTGATACTCCTCCCAGAAATGACTGATTTCTCTCCTTAGATTTCCACTAGTCTTGTAATGTGGACTACAAAACTCAAGGTCTGCAGTGTGAAACCACCAATCTCTCCATGAGAGGAAGATCAAACTTTCTACTCCCATAAAGAATTACATTCTCAGAAACTCACAAGGGCAGTTCTACCGTGTCCTGTAGGGTCCCTGTAGGACATTGACTCAATGGCAGTGAGTTTGGTTTGGATTTGTATTTATAGCCTCCAAAATTTATAGAATACATTTCTGCTGTAGAAGCTACAATGCTTTAATAGTTTGTTAGAAGAAGTCACAAGAAATGTAAATAGGGAACTGCACATGTGGTTCAAGGAAACTTGGGGAAACAGTGTTGAGCATTCAGATGTTAGCCAGAAGTTTAGTTCTTCAAACCCATCAGTGTCTCTGTGGGAGAAAAAAAAAACTATCAATCTGCTTTATAAAGATTGGCAAAGATTAGCCTGAAAGATACTGTGGGACAATTTTATTTGTCACATGGTGCCACCACAGTTTTAAATGAGTCCATGGCAAAAACCACCTTTGATTTGGCATTGTCATACTTATGTTGCCTTTAATTTTTAATGAGGCTTTTTGCTTTTATTTTATATGCATTGATTTTATTAACACTTAGGGAACATTTTTAAAGTTATTTTGTATAAGCATCAGATAACTAAGTACGCAAGCTCAGTAATTTATCAGAAACAAAAAGATCATTAATTTGGGCAGCTCAAATCTTGGTCTAAAAGTCAAGATAAAATAAGCATTGCTTTTATTTAACGCAACATGTTACTTAAATAACTTTATGTTTTAAGTTATCCTTGATCAAATCACATTCTTATTATATAGATATTTTGCCTGACTGGATTTATTTTTAATATTTTTAAAAAGATGTTCCATTTACTACATAAGAGTTTATCACATTAACTCAATAATTTGGTTTTTGCAGTATACTTTTATGAAGATGTTTTCTCATAATTTTCTCTTATTGTGACCTAAAAGTGGAGTTTTTATGAATGAACCCCATAGACCAACCTTGCAGCCAGGAGAGGTAGTGGGGGAGACATTCAGAGAGCAACAGGGAGATTGGAGGGATAGCTTTGGAATCCTTTTGAGCTAATTCAAAATGGATTATTATTAATTGATAAAAGGAAAATGTAAGTAATTTCAGCTAAGTCAGAGTTCAGAAAAATCTGGAAGTGAAATATATTTGAGAAATATTCATAAAAATGTCCATTTCATGTTTCCCTAAGGGAACGTTGAATTCAGCATCAAAGATCTGCTTCCTTTGAGAGTTTACGTCTAACTTGGAGTTGTGATTTACTGAGTATGCTGAGGCTCACCGTCAATGTCTTACTGCTACTCTCCGGAGGAGATATGTGTATTACTAAGGAGGACCTCAAGCTTTCATTTTGTTTCCAGATTTTGATACATCCTTCACAATATTGTTTTTTTGTTTTGTTTGATTCCAGAGGGACATTCACATTTAATAGTAACCACCTAGTTCCTTTGTCTGAGAGCTACTGCTTTTCCTGTTTCTCACATATATCAATACCCAGGAACCAGTTGAAATCCAGTTGAACACAACTCTGGTAACCCTCTATGTGTACGAGAAGAGCAATGCTGCCTAGAGTTTTCATGCTACATTTCTCAGAAACTGTCACAATTTTCCTCCATGGTGCCTCAAATATTTTGATTAGCATGTGAGGGTAGGCCAGGTACATTAGCCTAGTTAACAGAGTTATCCTCTGTCTTAGTGATTTCGTGTTGTTACAGCCAAAATATTACAAAGGGGTGCCTTGAAAGACCTGAAATTACTGTTCTCAGTGTTTACTTTTCTGACATAGCAATTCAGGGTGCTGAATCTAGGGGAAGATTTCCTCTGTCTTGTCTTCTGCCAACTCTACAAGGGGGTCCTGGTCTACCATGAGTGTCTGCTTTTGGAGGCAGTCTTCCTGCAGAATAGCATCACCGCCCTCTGACTCTGTATATTTCACTTGCTTGCTTAATCTAATTAGTATCTCAAAAGAAATGTTCTAGAGATTCACTGTCTCCTAATTCTGCTTTATTCAATGAACCCAAATTTGATTATAACCAAGGCACAAAGATTAAGATTTCCAAACTTTGGGAAGTGGGGGTGGGGAACAGAATTTAATATGCACACTCTGCCATTTTAGTTTTTAAAGCTTTATTAGGGGATGGGATCCTGCCCCAGGTGAGGGGTCTAAGAGCAAGGGCTGGGGGGCAGGATATTAGCTTCTCCTTGTTGCAGTGACCACCATTTTTTTCTGGATTTTCTGAGTCTTGATTTTGCCTGTGCTGGGGACTCTAGGTAGAGAAGCCTTAGGGGCTGCAGTTGCATTGGTCCCTAGCTGGTCTTGGCAGCACCTTGCTTCCCCGGCGAGGTCCAAGTACAAGGCTTGGTGGCAGAATATGTTGTTTTTCTTTTAGTTGTTAAGTGTCACTCACCTAGATTAAATGTATCACTGTGCAAAACACTCTCCTGGACTGTGCCTCCTCACAACTGTCACTATTGTCACACCACCGTGCATCTCATTGAAGGTCTCCTTTTTTGTCATACCTCTACTTGACTGAATATTAAGCCTGTTTCCAGTGACTGACTTCTCCTGATAACATATCTGAAGCACAAGAGATGAAGCCCCGAAAGCCTCACTTCTTGGGAGCATTCTGACTGTTATTCCAAGGTCGATTTACTTACTCCCGCAATGCATGGTCTTTTTAATAGTCTCCAAAAGCATAATACAGATGCATGGTTTATCTCAACGTACATATTATTGCAGCTTTCATAGGCATATGAGGTGATTGAAAATACCTGAGATTGGAGCAGGCATATCTGTCTTCAAAGCAGCATCCTTGCTTTTGAACACTCTAAAGAGGTTTGATGCAACAGATTTGCCAATTGTAATAAAAGTTTGAATTATTGTCATCTGCTTCCATGAGCATTGACCATGGATCAAAAAGTAAATAAATACTTGGCAATTTCTATCTTTCTTACATTTATCATCATTTTTAGCCTGGTGTAGTTTGGTAGATTTTGTTTCTTTACATTCAGTTGTATTTCTATGTAGCTATAATATTTGATCTTGATCAAGAAGTGCATCAAGTCTTCTTAACTTTACCCAAACAAGGTCTATTAATTGCATATCTCAGGTTGTTAATAGCCTTTCTATACTATTGAGGCCATATTCTTATTCATACTGTCCAGCTTCTAGGATTATTTACTCAATTTACAGATTGACTGAGTTCAGAAAAGGATGCATGCACTTCCTCATATAAAACAAACAGCATTGCCATTCAGCTTGAATGACTGCCCTTTGCTCTGTGTGCAAGTCACAGGAGCACAACTGCATATTCTATAATTTCCAAATTTGCAATGTCAAGCATAGGCTGTTGCTAGCCACATGACCAGGTGTCTTTTCATAGTCAATGAAATACAAGTGAGTACCTTTCCTTTTGCTCTGTTTTCAGCCAAGATCCATCTGGCATCAGTGATCTTCTTATACGTCCAGTATGAGTTGGTGGCAGCTCCCCTTGGAATACTGTTAAAGCTATTAAAAAATTATCTTTATCAAAAATGTGCTATATGTGATATTAATGATATGAATCACCAACTGTCAATCTTATTGACATTTTCCTTTGGAATGGGTACAGATATGGATATCTTCCAGCCAGTTGGTCAGATAGCTTTTCTCCAAATTGCTTAGCAAAGACTAGTGAGTAATTCCAGCAGTTTTTCAATCTTGATATCTTCCAGTTGTTATCTGTCAAGTCCTTGAATCTTGCTTCTTGCTAACACCTAAAGCACACCTTGAGTTTTCTTCAATGGCCATTGGTTCTTGTTGAAGTTTGAGTGATTCTTTTTGACCAGTGACTGTGTATTACGTCCATCTGCTTTTTCTGCTTTTTGCATTGGCCACTTGCAAGTCTTTGATGTCACAACTTGAAGCTTGATTTCCTGTTCAGTCATTTTAGCTTGAAATCCATTTTGGCTCTCTAAATCTATATATTTGCATATTTAATTAGGTTTTTTTAATTTTTTCTTCTAAAGTCATTTGAGATTTTCTGTTCAGCGATTTTACTTAACTATTTCTTCCATTCGATTTAACTGCTCTCTGTTCAAAAGCACATTTCTGACACTTCTGATGTCTGTGTGAATCTTTTGTTGTTTCCTATTATTGTAAGGCCCTTCTTCTCTTTTCAAATATATGATTCTCTTGATATGCCACAATTTATATTCTGTCATTAGTTTTCAAGGCATCAGATCTGTGTTTTAGACAGTCTGAAATAATGAGAACAGCAAGGCAAGGTGGTGTTTTTTTTTTCTTTTGTATGTATGGTGGCTGTGAGTCCAAACAGACTAGATGACACCTAACAGCATTCAATGCATTGACTGATCACATTATTCATTACTATACTGATATTGTTTTATGTTTCCATTTCCTAATGTATATTAAAATCTACAATTTTAAAAAATTCACTAACCTGACACTACACTAAATCTAGTTAGTATTCTTGTAATAAGTACCAAAATAATGATGACTTGGAAAAAATGACATAATAGTGTCCTGATATCCTCTAAGTAGGAAAGAATGTATTGGCACATTGGTTGCAATAATGAACTCAACTGTAGGAATTATCGAGAAGGTGGAGTAGGTCTAGTCAATACGAATTCTTATGTATATATGGCAACTATAAATCTGAGATGACTAAAGATACCAATCAACAATAACAAGCAAATAACTAAAAAATGAAATTAGAGAAATATTTATCCTTATCAGTCCATAATATAGTTAGTGAAGAGTTAATATCCAACACCTTTTTGTTAGTTTATCATACTATAATAGATTGCATATTGCTGTGATGCTGAAATCTTAAGTGGCCCAAAGTGAACAGAATTCAATAAAGCTTCCAGACAAAGAATTGATTATTATGAAGAAATAAGTTGATACTACTTATTGAATCTTAGAAAATTTAGTGCCCAGAAAATGGAGTTTTTCTTTTGTCTATATTTGAAGGTTCAGTCAATGACAATGAGTTTGGTTTTACAGTAAACCACTTAGAGGAGGTGGCAATATCTGTTCTCTTCTGGCTTCCCTCTTGCCACAAGGCAGGGTCAGATATGTCTCCTCTGGCACCAATCGTTTCTCCCAGGACACTCTGCATCTTTTATGGATTCAACAATTTCTTGCAATGGCCACAAAGAACTCACGGACTATAATCACAATGATAAGAGGTTATAGGTAAGTTAAGGAGCCATGGTAGTGTTGTGGCAACCCATTAGGTTATGATCCACATAGTTCACAGTTGGAAACTACCAATAGCTTGGTAGAAAAAAGACTGGACTTTCTATTGCCTTAATCCAGCAGAGTCTTGGAAACCCACAGAGATTTTGCTGTGAATTAACATAGGATGGCAGTGAGGTTTTTTTTTGTTGTTTATTTATATATTAGGGGAGTTAGCAGCTTACCATATTCTAGATTCAGTAAAGGTGCAGTCATTGGTCCATAGCAATGTCTCTCCTAAACCAATGGTCAGGTGTCTTTAATCCTCAGCTTCACGCCTACCCTGCTGCCTTGGCTTCTGTCTCTGGGGGCCAGGAAGCCAGTCCAGCTGTTCCTCTGTCTCATGTTCCCATAGTCTCAGTGCTGTCCCTTTGACTCTGTGCAATCCTAATCCGTGTGCCACAGTCTCTGTTGTTGCAGATCGCAGCCTCCACCATTCACACAGACTTCTTGCATTCCTGATGGTCTTGGCTTCCTGTTTCTGCTCCTGCTCCAAAGACGGTTCATCGTTATAGGCAGGGAGATGGTAACTAAAACTGATTAATGTCCTATTGGCTCACCAAACCTCAAACCCAATTTATTGCCATCTAGTCAATGCCAAGTCCTAGTGACTATAGAGGACAGGATAGACGTGCCCCCTTGAGGTTTCTGAGACTGTAATTCCACATTGGAGCGGAGAGCACCGCCTTGCTTCTGGGGAACGCTGATCTTGCAGTCCACAACCCGATCATTTGTTGAGTTTTACAGAGACCTGGATAGAAGAGCCATATAAACAATTTCACTCTACCCCTGGTTTTTTGGTTTGGGCTTATATTTGCAAAGATTGATAACTTACACAATTTGGTAAGATTGACAATAATTTAACTAAAGCTGATCATAGTTTAATTTTCAGCAATTTTAGGTCAGTGCTTCAAAGTTAAAGGTAACATGGTAGTGATGGTCACTTATTAAAATAAAATTTCAGTGAAAGCCTGAAAGTAATTTGAAATGTGCTCTGTGCATATGATTTGCATGAAAAGCATATTTTTCAGTTTTGAAGACAGAAAAGTTTTTGAATATTCAAAACTAAACTAAACAAATTAAGCTAAGTTTTGACTGCAATGTTAATTTTATAGTTTGAAATGATATAATAACAAGAAATGCTACATAAAAAGCATATGCCACTCAGAGATTCTGAGTTTTCCTCTTTGATAGGATATTATCTGCATATTTGCATTTGCATTGCTGATTTACATTTCACTTATAGCATACTTTAAAGGAATAATTTTGTGGTCCAAGTATGGATGAATAAAAAGACAAAACATTCATTAGTACAATATTTCCATTGCCTAATTGTTCTTACTAAATTATTTCCAGGTGGAAGGTAAATGCATATTTTATCACAGCGTACACCTGTGTGTACACAGTTTGTAGTAACAGACATGTAAATGTGGAAGAAGTTCCTAGATGCACTTTATGAATTTCTATTTTTTGATACAACTGAAAAAGAGAACAAATGATTGAGCTACATGATATGCAGAGAAACAGAAATGGATATCAACCCATTGTTGTCGAGTGGATTCTGGCTCACAGTAATCCTAGAAGCCACAGTGGCACTGTCCCCTAGGGTAGTCAAGGCAGCGGTCTCTAAGGAAGCAGACAGTCACATTTCCTTTACAGGGAGAAGCTGGTGAGTTTGCCTGCTGACTCATCACTTAGCAGCTGATCAATTAGTCATTGTGCTAGCAGCGCACGTCTTGAAAATTGTCTAATTTGTTCAAATGTGGTCTATTCCACAGTTCCATATTTTATTGACATGTCAAAACTCAAATAGCTATTTAAAAGGATAAGTGTTTCTCATTGACTCTAATCTGTTTCCACACTCTCTACTTGAGTTGTTGTCTGTGATAGAGATGCTGGAAGTTATGTCGCAGAATATTGAAATACCAGGTGGGTCACTCATGGAGGACAGATGTCAGGGAACACACAGACTAAGAACAGAGTGGGACAGGGTACATACAGTCAATTTTTGAGGGTTTAGCGACTGAAAGTCTCAACAGACATCACCAGGAATAGTGCTGAAAGATGAACTTCTTAGGGTCCTTAGGCATTGGATCCAGTATCAGGAAAGATTTGCTTCCATAAAGTAGTCTATGTTAATTATGGAGAGGGAATGAAGCTGTGGGACCATTCTTTTTTGGTGGGGTATAACTCATTCTGTTCTGACTTGTGTTTAGACTTATTATTATTATCTCTGCATGTCTATCTAGAAACATAATGTAGGTGGGATAAATAATCTGGAGGAGAAAGTAATGAGGCTGAGAGTTCCAGGAGAACATGGGAGAGGGGAAGTGGATAAAGAAATGAGAGCTAACAAACCTAGGGAGAAGGGAACAACACATGACCAAAATTTGATGCAGAGGAGGGTGTAGAAGGCCTGACGGGGCTTGATCAAGGGCAACGTAAACGAGAGGAATTGATGAAACCCAAATGAAGGCTGAAAATGATAGTGGGACAAAAGGAAAGTGAAAGGAAATAGAGGAAAGAACTAGGAGACAAAAGACATTTATAGACATAAAAATACAGGCTTATACATATTTAAATATATTTTATAAGTTAATGGAGAAATAGATCTATATACATATGTTTATAGGGTTAGTATTAAGGAAGAAGATAGATATTGGGCCTCTATTGAAGTACTCCCTTAATGAAAGAGCACTTTGTTCTAATAACCCAACATTCTGAGATGCTCACTTTCCTGACAGGATTGCTGAAGACAAAATAGGTGCATAAGTAGATGTGGTGAAGGGAACTGGTGGTACCCAGCTATTTCAAGATAAAGAATCTTGTGTCTTAAAGAATTGAAGATCAGGGCTGAGCCCCGGTGGCGTAGTGGTTGTGTGCGGGACTGCGGCCCACTGGGACGGAGGCTCAATTCCAGCAGTGGGGCTGGGCCTCCTACTCCCACCACCAGAGAGCAGTGATGCCAAAAAAAACCAAACAAACAAACAAACAAAAAAAAGAATTGAAGATCAAACAAGCGGCCATTGTAGCTGGAGCATGATTAGAACTTGGATACAAATCAAAACTTCCAGGATACACATTGAGGGTCAAAATAATCTGCAAACAAGTGTTTTGATATCAGAGAGTTCCAAATGCCTTTTGATAAAGAATGTCTAGCCTGAAGTTTGTTTTGGTCTCTGTTCTTTGCTTTGCAGATTATATTTTTATAGCACGTGTTTTTTTAGATAATGTTGCTTCCAAAAAATGTTACTTATCAAATTTAAAATTCTGAGTAAATGCAACTAGGACTAGGCACATATTCAGAAATTTTAGTATGAATTAAAAAAAGACACTGTTAAGTTCTTGGCTGAATGCCTGAGCAAGCTGCAGTCCTCTGCTTTCTCATTCCATGTGCTTCTCATTTCTCTGTGTCTCCGTTCATTTACAACAGGCCATCTAGCTGAAAAGCAGCAAAACACACATGGAAGAAGCACATCAACCCGTGTGATCTTGAGCTGTTGATGGGATCAGGTATCAGGCATCAAAGACCCAAAAGAAAAAAAAATCAATCCAATGTGAATGGGGTGGGAAGTGCGGAGTGGAAATCCAAGTCAATATGTAGGCAATTGGACACCCCCTTACAGGACATTCACAGGGAGGAGACAGGCCAATCAGGGTGCAGTATAGCACTGATATAACATACAGCTTTCCTCTGATTCTTAAATGCTTCCTCTCCCTCCCCCTACTATCACGGCCCTAATTCTGCCTTATAAATCTGGTTACACCAGGAAGAATATTGAGGGTAGACATACCAGAAGGGGAAAGGAAATTAGGGGGAGTAGGGAACCAATCACAATAGACAAGAGAAAACTGAGTAAAGGAAGATATTAGACAGTGCAGGACTTGAAAAAAAATAATAATTTATAAATTATCAAGGGTTCATAAGAGATGGAGGAGAAAATTGAAGAGCTGATACCAAGGGCTCAAGTAAAGGAAAATTTTTGAAAATGATGATGGCAGCAAATGTACAAATATGCTTGACAAGATGGATGGATGGATGGACTATGGTAAGAATTGTGTGAGCTCCCAATAAAATGATTTAATGACAAAGATAGCTGGAATTGTTAAAAAGAATTTGGAATGTACAGTGTGTATAGCCAGAAAAATTGGAAATGAATAAAAATAATGTAAAACACTTAAAGATTAATGTCTCAGTTATTAGTGACTGCAAATGGCCTGGCATTAACCACTTTGTGCCACATGATCACACCATGCTAAGAATGAGATATTGAAGAAGTGTCCCATTCATCATCAGAAAAAAAAGCATTTCACAATCCATACTGATGTACAAGCTGTTTATAAAAGAATATATCAATATGACCAGAAGACAAGTTAATTCAACTATTATTCAAATTTATACATAAGCCACTAATGTTAATGCTGAAGGAATTGACAAATTGAATTAAATTCTTCAGTCTCATGATGATCAAACATGTAACAAGATGCATTGATAATTACTAGTGATTTGGATGTGAAGATTGAAACCTAAGAGGAATAATTAGTTAATAGAAAATATGGCCTTCTTCCAAAACAAATTTTAAAAAAGAAAATATGGTCTTGATGATAGAAATATAGGTAGAGATATAATGAAATTTTACTAACAGCAACTTCTTCATTGTAAATACTCTTTTTTAACAGCGTAAGTGGTTAGTGTGTACGTGGTCTCCTCCAGATAAAAAAGATGGGTATCAAATCAACAAAATCTGTAGAATGACATAATGGAGAAGAACAATGTCAGTAAGCTAAACAATATCAGAGACCAGCTGTAGAATATCAATTGTTCATATGTAACTTTAGGTTGGAGCTGAATAAAATCACTGTAAGGCCATGAGAGCCCTTCAACATATTACAGATATAACCTTTAGCGTATCTCCACTGAATCTACAGACCATCTCCAAAAGAGATCTGATTCATTAAACACTAATAAATGGACTCTTGAAGAGGTGTTGGGTGACAGTAAGGCCACTTCACACAAAGAAAGCAAAAGTTATTAAAGAGAAAGAAGAAAAAAGAAAAAAACAAAGTGAGTGTTATTAGGAATTTTTGAATGAATGGTAGCTAAAGCCAAGGAAAAGAGTGATGACACAAAGTCCCTGAACAGAACATGTAAAAGGACTGCTCAAGATGGCCAATTATAATATTTGCAATATAATGAATTATTCCATATATGGGTACATATAACATATATTCTGGCCTTTATTTTTCTGAGAAAAATAAAAGGTCTAAAAGGGAAGCTGGGGGAAAAAAAGACAATTTGGGTTATTTAATTCACATGTGAGTTCTTAAGAGCACGGTTGTAATTATCATTCCACTCAGAATAAATTGTGCCATCTCAGAAACAAATATCAGTACTAGCGTGAGATAGGTGCTCAGAATAGAGCATGTCTTTTAAACCCCAAGAGTCCTGTTCCTTTTTCTTCCTAGATCCAAGAGTAAATGTTAACACCTGGGGAGTGACTGCTGAACAGCAGCAGCAGAACCAGGAGCCAGGGCTGTGGACTTTGAAAAGCCCAGGGCAAATATAGGTAAGAACTTTGAGGAAGGCAGCTGTCAAGTTCAATGGAGTACCTGTGGTTACTTAGTTGGAGCAGATGAGTATCCTATCTCATAGAGTTGTACTTGAAGCTAATGCTGGAGTAACATGGTCTTTGGGCACTTATTGGGCAGCTCTAAAAGAGCTTTGAAATGTTGCAGCAGAAGGACAGTGGCCAGGTCGATTGGTTGAGGGCCAGAAAAATAGGCACGTTTGCAGGCATTGAAGAAAAGAATAAAACTCATCCTGTGCCTTTCTGAGGTGAATGAAGCTTGTACCCTCCCTATTAAATCCAATGATTATGAATGATTATGTATGAATGATTATGAATGATTATGAATGAAAACTGAGTTGAAGTGTGTGTCCACGGCCACATCCCCACCTGTGATCACATGGTGAATGTGTGAGGCACATGGAGCAGCAGCAGGAGGCACACCAGTGTGCTGGAAGTTGGAGCCTGTTCGACTTAAAGGTGCCAGGCTCGCTCCTGAGAGAAGTGATCCAGTAGACACAGGAGAGAATCAGAGGGACCTGCTTGCATATTGATGAAATCACAAGGAAAGATTTCCGTTGCTCCAGATGACTGTGTGGACCAGACATTTTTCATCTCCTTCTAAATTGCCTGTTGGCTCTCGGTCCTCTTACTGAGGTTGCATTTTGGACTCCAAGAGGACATTCACTTAGAATTACAGGAACTTAAACAAGGAAACAGACCCAGTGTCTATCAATAATGTGGCTGTCAACTTTACCTAGAAAACATGGGTTTTGCTGGGATTTTTTTCAGCCAGAAGAAAAATAATAGAGATATGATGATGAAAACCTTTAGGAATGCAGAAACAGAATAATAATAAAAAAAATTTTCCAGGAAAATTGACTTCTGATTTCCAAAATAGGAAAAAATTATTTGAATTTCATGGTTTTAAAGACCATGACCTCCAAAAACATCACCACCAAGGAAATCTTGTGGGGATATCTGCAGTGCAGCACCTCCACGAAAGTAAATACTATGTAGGAAGGAAAAAATACAGAAAGTAACCAGAATGGGGGGCCTTTCTCCACGAGTGTGAGTCTTCCTAGGCCTAAGAGAAGTCCCGTTGAAGTAAATCTTTCTAAATAACAGGAGTGTGAACAAGATTTCGTGGCTAATGCATCAGGCTCTCAAATGTGCTCATATACCCGATACAAGCAGTGTAAGAATGTGGTCAAGCCCACAGTTGTCCTACTTGAAGGACTTCCTGATGAAGATCAACGATTTCTGTCCTCATCATGGATTACAACTCAATATAAAGAAGACCAAAATCTTCACAACTTGATCTATAGGTGATATCATGACAAATGAAGGAAAGATTGCAATTGTACAGAATTTTTTTGCAACCAATGCTCATCGGAGCAGGAGTCAAGAGATCAAATGACACATTATGCTGGGTAAATTTGTTTACAAAATATCTTTATAGTTTTGAAAATCAGGCATGTTACTCAGAGGATTTAAAATGTGCCTGATCCAAATCATGATATATGCCTCTGATGCTTGTGAAAGTTGGAAATGGAATGAGGAAGATCAAAGAAAGAGTAGTGCTATTAAATAAAGGTGCTGGAGAACAATATTGAAAAAATGATGGATAACCAAGAGGAAACAAATCTATCTTGGAAGAAGTATGGCCAGGATGCTCAAAGCAAGAACGGGAAGATTTCATCTCATGTGCTTTGGACATGTGGTCAGGGAAGACCAGACACTGAAGAAGGACATTATGCTTGGTAAAGTCGATGTACAAAAGGAATATAGCCTGCCCCACAACAAGAGAAATTGACACAGTGGCTGCAACAATGGGATCAAGAATGGAAACAATTATGAGGATGGTGATTGTGTTTCACTCTGCTGCGCATAGGGTTGTGCTAGGTTAGAACCAACTTGATGGCCAGCAATAAGATCGGGGGGGGGGTAACTCTGGCATTTGACAGCGTGCTGGGCAAGAGTGTCTGTGAAATAGAAACAGACCCCGACGGAGTCATGTGACACAGCGCTGAGACATTCGATGGCGCAATGGGATCAAATGTAAGAACACTTTTGAGGATGTACAGGATTGGGCCATTTTTTTCTGTTGTATACAGGATTGCTATAGGGGAATTGACTAAAATAATATCATGTCCAATCTGTCTCTCTAATAGCTTTGGATATATATATGTATATATAATTAGACTTAAGTATGCTTCTTAAGTATGCTTCTTAATGCTTATTATATTCTTATGGACCAGAGTAAGCTTACATATATATTTTTATAAAATGATTTTTCAGTAAACAAGATAAAACTTTACCAAATAGTGGTTGCCAGTCTTGGCTTTATTTGAAAATCACTTGGGGGGCTGAGCCCAATGGCATAGTGGTTTTGCATGGGACTGCGCTCCACTGGGTTAGAGGTTCAAATCCAGCAACGCTCTCCAGGAGCAAGGCTGGGCCTTCTACGCGCACCACCAAGGAGCAATGATGCACCCCCCAAAAAAAACACAAAAGAAAATTACTTGGGGAAAATAGGACATTAAGATATTTTGTTCAAACTATCCTTAAAGAATTGGAGGGGGTGCAGTTGAGAACATTATCAGGATGCATACAGCCCTCACTTAGACACATATTTACTTCACAACACTTTTTTTCCCAGAGAGTCTGAGATGCTTTCATAATCAATACTTTAAAGTGATATGCTAAATGGACTTAAGAAGCACAGTAGGAAAATTCAATGTTACTATTTCATTTTAAGAAGATAAATTTGGGATAGATACACAATGTACTATGGAACACAATACAGTGTTTATTTTAATTGTCAAATAATTGTTTTGATTTTTTTAATAAAATGGAGACTGTAAACAGACACTCAGTGTTGAAAATTAAACAGTACTTACAGAAAATGGCATATGGAAGTTGTAATCCTTGTTACAATGTGGAAATGAGACGTATTTAGAAATTAATACTTTCTTTAAAGATACTACGATTTAATATCCTTCTGAAACTGGGTGCATCTTACTTCCTTCTAATTAAATCAAAGCAAGTACAAAACCAAGAAATGTAAATGTTATTATCTAGCTCACTGATTCTGAAACATTGCTCTCTGTAAAGTTTTTTTTTTTTAAGTACCTTCCTGGATTCAGACTCTAACCTTTAGATTCTTAAATAGTAATACTAAGGATAGGAGTCCAGAATCACTGGCTTTTGCTAGCATGGTAGGTGATTTTTATGGTAGCATCACTTTGTAAGACACTGCTTCAAGCCATGAGGAAGCTTTATACATCGACACATAGACTGAGTAGATTTGCCTCTTGTGTATCTGTGGGGCAGGCAATAAGAGAGAACGACATAGCACATGTGTTTATAGAGATCGTTACACCAATTTTTAACCCAAAAATGAACTTTTTAAAATATAGAATCAGTGCTATATTATGCTTCTTGGAAAATATACATAATGCATACCAAGTTGTAAAGAAAAATATGCATAGTCCAAGTATGTCATGACATATTACTGATATTTAAAATTTAAGCAATTTGTTTATTGCATATTTTGCACCAATAACTTAAAAAATGAACTTAAAAGGGGTGCTGTTTTATATGATAGTTTCTATCTCAAGCATTTATATGGATATTTGGTATATAAGGCTTCATGGGAACTGCAACATTCATAAGGCTAAGGAAAAGTTTTATGAAGACATCAAAATTTGATGGATGTTTCTGTAAAAGTGAACTCCTTGCATTTAAAAGTGACACATTTTATAGCTGTTCATAATGTTGATATCTTACTAGCTATAAAAAAATTGGAAATAAATAAAATTGGAAGACAAAAATATATTATAATTCATTTCTTTCTAAAAATTTACTCTTCTCAATATTATTTTTATTCACATACTTTCTTTTCATACATTTTAGTATGATATAAAGTAATTATGTACATTTTCAATACATATTAAATTGTTACTTTTGAAGTTCTTCATTTTTAGAAAGAAAAACACTGATTATTTTTGAAGGTATATTATAGACAATACATTTCATAACTTAAAATGTCTAAAATTTGAAAATATTCAGAAGAGTATACATTTAAAATATTTGACTACTGTTATTTGACTGAGAGGATAATAATTTGATTTGAATTTTCAGTCAGATTTTTAACATTGTATATCCACATTATAAATAATGGGTATGTCAATTAACTTAGGGACAGGGGGTTGTTCCTCCTATGCCTACGAAGGTGCCCATAAAAGAGGTTGCAAAGATATTAGGCAAGCATAAGACACCCGTGATGAACCCAAAAGGAGCATGCTCACACTCAAGCCCAGCTAGGAGGTACACCTGGGCACCCAAAGGAGGTTCAACCTTGATATCACCCAGGTGGCTTAACTCAGTCAATGAAGGTTAGCCAATACCATCAACTACACCACCCCAGCCAGAGGTTTGAAATAGCCTGGTCGTGGGAAGTGGGAAGGTCTGTCACTCTCTTACCAGGATCCTGGCCAGAGGTAGAGAGTGGGGGGTGTCTCCCTGCCCCTGCCCACTTCAGGCACATATGCAATCACCCTGGGCCTACTGGGCCCGTTAGAGTTCTTGACTTCTGGAGTCCCTCAATCTGCCACAAGATCCACATGTGTGGGTGCTTTTTTGTATATGGTTTTTCAGGCCCGGTTGTGAATTCCAGCACAGCTTCCATATAGCTGGGCACAGTTTCCAGAAATAGTGTGAAATCTTGTAAGACTCTCACAACTTGTCTTGCCCTTCATAAAAATACCCTTGGATCACAAAATGGGCTTTAGAGTGAATTCCTTCAGCATGCAAAACAAAGACCCAAGTTATTACCCACTCCAGAGACCAACAGATACTCTAAATTATTATTGTATTTATAAATATTCTATCACTTATGATTGTGGATTTAAGATTTTCCCATGTAAACTGTTGCATTTATTTTATATATTGATAGGTATTTTTCTCAATTATTGCTAGTTATTTCCATTTTTCTCAGGAAACTCACTCATTGAATCATTGGCTTTAACTGTTTCACCAAAAGTTTGATTTAGTATAGAATATTATGTCTATATTTCATAGTGGAGACTTTAATCATTTACTTTATAGTTTTGTCCTTGTCTAGATGTTCTAGAGATAAGGTATTTGGTAAATATTTTAGAAAGGTAGTTTTAATAACAAAAGTTAGAGTCAGGTTGAATTAATACACAAAGAAATCTTTCTTAGAAGTGAGAATTCCAAGTCTTTTTCCTATTATTTTGGACCCAACAACAGGAAGAAATATTCTGGAGAAAGAAAGAATCTTGGTAGAGAGTGAAGGAAAAAAAAGAGAGAGAGAGAGAGAGAGAGAGCTTTAAAGAGATGGATTGAGACAGTAAATGAAAATCTACTGGTAGGCTATCCAGAGTAGATACAAGTTCAACATAATTTCTTGAAGTTAAATCCAGGAGACAACTACCTCATAATGCCCATTAGGAATGGTGCCAAACTGGTGGTGATAGTAGCTAGGAGTTTCCAATTCCAACCTGAAGTTTACAGATTGTGTTTGGAGGAAGAGACACAAAGGAATGAGAATTTATTCTAAACGGGTGCATGACTTTCTTAGCCCATTTGTTCTTCCAGTTTGCTGAAGAACTTTGAAGGTCAAAGGATGTAATAGTTCACAATCAAGCAATTGTGATTTTCTTGAGAAAATCACTGCATTGCAATATGCAACTATGCTTTAGGTGAATTTTTATTTAAGAGCAGAGAATATAAGATAATATTTATACTCCTGAGAATTTTAGTGAATAATAATTGTTTTATTAAGAGCATTCTTAAGTGAGCTTGGCATTAAAAAACTGTGTGCAGAAAAAAAACTGTGTACACACATTACCAAATAGTTAGATGACCAATAATAGTATTTGTACAGCTGTTTTTCATCTTGCTAAGGTTTGCTCATATTACCCACGTTGCCTATGTACTGTAAGTACAAATGTCAATATGATAAAAAGACAAATAGCATCTTAGTATTTGTATTAAAAATGGTTTGACCTCATTAATTTCATGAAAATGTTTTAGACATGTGTGTTTACAATATATTTTTTTTTGTCAATTTGAGTGGATTAGGGGTGAAGAGGTGGAGTCTAGTCAGTAAATCATTGTATAGGCAATTGTGTGGGCATGACCTTCTCCGGAGTTTTTAGGGAACTCCTGTATTTCCTCCTTTGAGGACAAAGACACTTTCCTTTTTCTGCTCTTTCTTGAGAGATTCTGTACTGACAAGATACATGAAGCTGTGCTCATGGCAATGAGAACACTGGACCTGGAGAAGGCACTTGGAGACCCCTGCCAAGCCTGAGATGCTTACAACATCACTGGCTCAACAAGAGTTCCACTTGGAAATCACTGGCCTGGGATCTTCCTTCATTCAGAATCATTGTATGTGTTTCATGAGTCCGAAAAACACTTTATAGATTGCTAATGGACATATGGGCTAAGACCTGATTTATGAATTTGGTCTGGACTAGGCTAAGATATTTTCTCGGTATTTAATTGCTCTTGTATATAAAGCTCATTCCTATACACATGTGAGTGTCAGTGAATTTGTTTCTCTAGTCTATCCAGACTAACAAAGCATGCCCAAAGGTTTACACAGAACTTTTTGGAAAACACTGACACCTAATATATATTGGAGTGTGCAAGCAGGCTGAGTTGATATAACCTTCTCCATATCACATCAAGATTTAGTATTATATGATATTTTGCAGGATGAAGAGACATTCTTGAATGGAGACGGCGAAGGAGAAAATAGTATATGAAAAGTTTGAATATAGTAATGAATTTGCTATATATGAAATTTCATTTCAGGGTTAGTGTCATAGGGATTTCAGCCACTGTTTGCTTATCAAATATCTGTTTCTCATATAACCACATGCAATGAGAAATATTGTATGGGATAATTATATTGTATTTTAATATGTACACAAATGGATCCCTCATCTCCCTGTTTAGTTTGTAATATCTAATGGACAAAGATCACTTTAGCATTTGCTATCTTGTCTTCTCATTTTTTTCTCTGTAGGACATGAGTGAACAGGAATTAGATTCCTCCCTTGGGAGAATTTAGGAGTCACTGAGTATCTTTTATATTTTCAGGGTAAAGTCGCAATCAAGATATATCCACTAATGTTTTCCAACTTATGCCATAAATTGTCTAATTGTAGTGTTTTTTTAATTTCTTTTTAAAATAATCTCTGGAAAGTATGCCCCTGCAAAAATAAAATTCCAGTTGCACTTCCCAGAAAATTCCTTAATTCATGTCGGCATAATTGTTTCAGGTTATGTCACTGTCTGGGTAGTAGAATGAAAATAAAATTTTAAAAAGTTGGGTACCATTTTAAATGTTTGTGGATGAAATGACTCCAATGTTAATATAATAGTTAATAATTTCAAGTAATGTTTCTCTTCTTTTCCAGTTATATTATAGTGAAAAATCTAACTAAGGTATAATTTAAGACACAGAGATAAACAAAGAAGAAAATGATAGTCTCCCATCTCTTTCATTGGTGTTGATAATTTTTTAAAAACTTCCATGGCCTTTTTTCCTTACATTTTTTTCAGCTAGACATATGGTGAGTGCATTCTCTTTTGGATCTCTAACTCCAGGTCTATGCATATTACTTCCTAGCATCTTACTTTGTCTTCTCAACTGCTCTTTGCAATTTTCTGTGCCCTCCTCTTACTTCATCATGTTTCCCCTCAGAGTTTCTACTGATGTCCACTTTGATCTTCTCTTCCTACCTTGAGTTTGTATCAGCCTATTGTTTTCTTCATGTATGATAGTCATGATTTCATCCCACAGCTAACCAGGTTCAGTCTGATTAGTTGCATTGTGTTAAATCTCTTCTTAAGATATTTTTGAAATTCAGATCGGATTTACTGAAGGTGATATTTTCACTTTCAAAGATTGTTTTGATTTTCTTCAACTTCAGTCCTAACTTAGATAACAGCAATTGATGATTCATTCCACAGTCAGCTCCTGGCCTCTTTTTGATTGCTTACACTGAGCTCTTCCATTGTGTCTTTCTGTGGATACAGTAAACTTGATTCCTTTATATCCCATATGGTCAGAGCCATATATATAGGCAGTTTATGTTCTTGCAACATTATATCTAATATTAAGAAGACTTTGATCTTTCAAAATTCTATCATGCAGTTTCCAGCTTCTTTTATATCACCAAAGTCCAAGACGTATTTTGAGTGCCTTTGAACCTGAAGTTCTCATCTTCTGGACCTTTTTCTGACCAGGTTTGACTGCTATGAATAAGTGTAACAGTGGCCACTTCTTCAGACCAATTCTATCTTTAAGCAATATTTTAAAAAATGTTCTACTGTTATGCATTAGAATTGCAGAGGCTAATCCTTCAGGTATGGACAGTTATATCTTATTTATAGTTTACCTTTAATTTCAGCACATCTTTAAGTGAAAGAACTAAAGGGAAAAATGAACTTAAAATTTTAATACATAAGGATTGCATGAGGAAATTATTGCATGATGCTAAAAAATTTTTTTTAAAAATAGGGCTGAGCCCCGGTGGCATAAGTGGTTGAGTGTGGGACTGTGGCCCGTGGGCTTGAAGGTTCAAATCCAGCAGCGGCTCTCAGGAGCGGCACTGGGTGGCGCCCATGACCACCAGATGCAGTGATGTCACCCCCCTCAAAAAAATATTGCATGATGCAATATTTAAGGACTGTATGAGAAAAAATATTGAATAATGCAAGAATTATAGAAGGATACGCAGTTTACTGTACCATAAAAGAACAGGGCAACAGCCAACCATTTCACAATGCAACATATGATTAGGAACCAATTATACTAAGAAAGAACTCTAGGCTATGCTGAAGGCATTATTCAAAACAGCGCTCTAGGAACTGACATTCAATTGAATACCCACGATACACTACAACAAGCTGATGGAGCACTCATTCATCTATGCCAGCAAATTCAGGTGGAAGAGATCTATATCTGTGCTCACTCCTCAGAAAGGTCACCCAACAGAATGAGAGGATGGCAGAGGACCAGGTAGTGTTTATTCTGTTGTTCAAGTAGTCTCTATGAATCAGAAATGTCTTAGCAACCCCTAAAAGAAACAGCACAGATATACCTGATGAACTCAACATGGCCTCATTAAGACATACAGTGAAGCATGCATATCTTCCTGCATTATCATGTACATATATTTCAATGTCATTATGGCTATTTCTAAATGTAGAATTTATGAGGTTATCCTTTCTTAGGCTGCTTGATATCATCTTCATTTACTTAGATCAATTTGCAGACATACTTTTATTTTATGCTGTCTTTCCCATCACCCAAAATAGCAAGTGTCCCCCTGACTATTTATGGTATCTATTAAAGATCATTTTTATCATGTGTATATTTCATCTTAATTTCTATAACAGTGGAATGTTACCATGTTTGTTCTTTTGCGATTGATGCATTGCACTCAGTAGACTGCCCTCAACTCCTCCAAAGTATTTGCAGACTACTCATTATTCTTCATAACTGGGAAGCCTTCTGTTGTCTGACCACAGCAAAGTTTGGTTCTCAATGCAATCATTGATGTGAACTAAGGCTGTTGCCATATTTTATCTAGAGTGAATAAAGCTACTATCAACACTCATGTGCATTGACTTTCACTTAAACTGCTAATTTCAGAAATCTAAATGCAACATGCCAATAGTTATGTTTGGCTACACTTTGATTTTGCTTGTTAACCAATTAGCATGTATTCCTTATCTACTAACGAAATGCAAGGATTATTTCCTTTCTGGCAGAACTACTCAAAGTTGATCTGAGAGGAAAAGATGGGCTGCTTGTAGGGGTCTGTGTACCCGAATCAGCTCGATGGCAGTGGGTTGTGGCGAATGCTCTGTGCTTGCTTACAGCCCTTGGCTTCAAAGCCTCTAGCAGAAGTCTTTATACCGCCAGCAAGTCCGAAACTGTAATGCAGCCTGAAGTTCATTTTCACATATAATTGTAGTCAAAAAATTACATATAGCTCAGCCAACCAAAGTGTACAGCTCCTTTTGTGACTCTCAGTAGCTGGAGAGAATGCCCTTCAAAAATAATCAATTCATGATTCAGAAACAGTCTATTTCACAAAACAGAGACAAATAAAATCATGTAATGATTTTTTTAGATATATAAAATTAGAACTGAGTAGCATGTGAAATCAGAGTCTTTGTTGGGAGGTGGATAGGTAGTTCATGATTTTAAATATATGCAAATATAATTGAATAAGGATGAAGACCATTGTGATAAAACATTGGTGATTTTTGGAGTTTAAAGATAAAAGCTATCAGTTCCCTTGAGTATTGGACAGACACTGTGTTTTGGCAACCACCTTGAATTTTTTTCCTAGGCCCTATTACAGCTGTCCTTATCTATGGTTTATATGGAGAAAGGGAAAGACAGCGAAATCCCAGAATGTTGAGACAGGAATACATGCGCTGTGCATCAGATATAGTTTATTCATTTCGCTGAAAAACATTCTGGCTTTTTACCAATTTGCAGTGAAAAAAAAAGATTTCTTTTCATCTGTAAAATTAAATTATATCACAATGGTAAAACCCTTTTCAAAGCTGCTTGCCTCTTGTAAAGCTCAATAAAATAAACAAATTCTAGGGGAAAAAAGAAAGGAATTGATCTTAACAGAACATTATAAATCTTATAGCAGCTCATTGTTCTAAGATAAATGTTGTCTATGGTGAGATAATTTAGGATAATTTGAAGAGTTTGGGAAAGGGAAACTAAAATATTTAAGATAATCCATGAAAATTCATTTATATGTGTTGGGAATGTAACCTAAGATATTCATGTATATCCATATCTACAATTGCACACTTATATTTTCTTAGCTGCCATTGAGTCTCTTCCAATTTCATAGCAATGGAGCATGCTGTTTAGAGAAAGGACTGATCCGTAACATTTTTAAGGTTATATAATCATATCAAAGCCAACCTCTGCACTTGTATCCAGAAGGGGTTGTGGGGTCTGGAGAAGGTGTTCCACTCTCAACCTCTTTATCAGTAGGTAAGTTGTCCTAATGGTGTATGCCATTCAGGGACTCTTTTATTTATTGTTTTTGTTTTTTATTAACATAATTTTATTTCACTTATTATTACAGTAGCTGGACATATTAATATTAAATGTTTGGGATTATAAACACTATAAATAAGGATCAGGGTCTTTCAGTAATATGAAACAAAAGGAAGTCTCTTGCTAAGGAATATAATTCTTAATAAGACTCCTGATTAATACAATTTGCTAGTCTAGGTAAATTCGAGAAACAAATTCATAGACAATCATATGTGTATAAGAAAAAGCTTCATATGCAAGAGCAATTGAATATTGAGAAAACCTCGCAGCCTACTCTAGATCAGGTTGATAAGATATTAGTCCATATGTCCAACACTAATCTAAAATGTCCTCTTCAGACTCATGAATCACGTGCAATGGTGCCAAATGCAGGAAGATTACAGACCAGCCAATGGGAAGCCTTGTGGATGCAGTGGCAGTGCAAGCATCTTAGTGATGGCATGGGTCTCTATGTGGCTCCTTTGGCTCCAGACTCTAGCTGCATTGGCAATGCTCTTGCAGTCTCGTCATCAGTAATGTTTCACATGGAGTGAGTATGTGCCCTTCCTCCAGAGAACCTTAGCACCTTCAAATGATTTCATCAAACTATGACCTGATTGACAGGCTAAACTCCACCCATTCACTCTACTACTTTCAAATTGACAAGAGATCATGCAACTATCAAAAAAAATTCTATTTTAAATAGTTGTAGTGATATTTTATGTTAGTATAAAAGAACACCAAACTGCCACAGAAGTTGGATATTAAAGACCGCCCAAGTGCCCAACATTTTTAAGTAGTTATTCAGCTACATTGCCCTCCCTGCCACTTGCCCCTTGAGTACCCTGCATGCCCTTGGATTTTGAGATTAATGTCTCATATCCTAGTGGGTATTGTTCAGTCCAAAATCTGAAGGTCTGGCAGAGGAGACCAAAATTCAGGGTCTTGAGCCCAAAACCAAAATATGCAAAAGCCACGACAGTTCTTCTTGGATCCATCTGACACTTATCCAGAAAATAGAGGGCAGGCTGTGCAGCTGGGACCATATAGGCTAGGAGTGCATGTTGTTGTTAGGTATCCTTGAGTAGATTCAGATGCATATTGACACTATGCACAGCAGAAGGAAATAGTGGAGAGGCAGGACTCCAGTAGTTCTCTGAGGGACTCGAAAAAAAGTCCACTTTAGTCACTAGCTGAGGTGAGAGACCTCTTTGAGTCCCCCGCCAATGGAAGGGAAGGACAACTCTTTCAAATGCCCTCTTTTGTTCTTCATGATGAACCACCCCCTCAGAAAGTACATCAAAAAACACTGTCCCCCCATTTTAGATGTAGTCCCCTCACATGAAGTTGGAACTGAGCCCACTGGAAAGCCCCTATCTTCCAAAAGTCTCTTGTCCATGTGTGCTTCAAAGGAGAGGCACTACAGAGGCCTGCCTCCCTACGAGTCTGTTCTTAGCAGAAACTCAGCGCCACTATAAGCATTCCCAGTTTATCCACAGACACATGGAAATGCATATGTTAGAGTCCAAGGAGAAAGCACAGGCCCATTTGTGTTTCAGGTTGCACTTGCACACTTAGCTATCCAAATATAAGAAATTGGAGGCCTTCTCTCAGTTATGCACAATGGTTTGGTATCTCTAAAAAGGGTATACATTTGTTTTAAGAAAATGTACACATGCTTACATGAGTCAAACTGTGACATCATGAGTTGTACTGCTATGTGGCCATCTCTGATGTCATCCTCAAAATTGTTCCCATGATGGAGTGCACCAGTGCCCTTGAGGGTCAACACATCCCCTAGAAGACCGTCCTCTTTTTTATTGTCCCTCTATTTTATCAAACATGATGTTCTTCTCTAGGGACTGGACACTCCTGTCAATAAATAAAAAATATGTAAGACAGAGTCTTGCTCGCCTTGCTTGTAAGGAGCACACTGGCTATAGTTTGTCCTTTTACCAATCCATGCAATATTTTCCCCCAGCACCATACTTCAAATGCGTCTTCCTTATTCAATGTTCAACCTTGATATGCATAAGAAACCATCGAAAGTACCATGACTGGCATCAGATGCATCTTAGCCCTCAATGTAACATCCTTAGTTTTCAATCCTCTAAAGAGCTCTCATGCCCTAAATTGTCCTCATCCCTTTAATGCTGGTTCCATGAGTACTGCTTGTATGCTGGTACTATTATATATCCAAGGAAATTAAAGGTTGTCTTACATTTCACCCTCAATGAAGGGAGAGTAAATGATGCCATCAAGGAAATCCTGCATGTGACTTGATTCTCACCTACTAAGGTCAAGTCTGAACCTCATCCTACTTCTGTCCTTTAGTAGAGAATTCCCTTGACATCAAGAAGGATTGACAGTATGACAGCAACCATGGATGAAGCATGGGAACAAAATGCAACAATATCCACAGGTTTATAAGGTCCACAGTTATAACATATCCTGAAAGGAATTGTGGCTACAGAGCCACATTAATTTATTATTCCAGAGGCAGGGAATTATTCCATGTTGCTCTTCTAGCCAAAGACTCTAACTCTTATCCAAGGAACTTTCCATTCATGGGTCTGGTAACAAACTGGTCAAAGATACTGGTCTGATTCACTAAGAGTAATTTCAAATCAAATTCCCAGAAATGTTATTTTGCTGTGTACAAAGCAAGTCCTCTGCAAAGCTGGAAGAGGGAGCTCAATCTCTGCAAGAGCCAGATGAGAGCTATGGGGTCTTCTGGAATGAGATCCCTGTGCATTGAAACTCTAGAATCCAGAAAACAGCTAGAACATCAGATTAGCAGCAGCAGAACCAGGAACCAGAGCATTGGACAGAGGGATGGACTTACCAATTCAAGGAGTTCATGCTGTGATTCACTTCTTTTGTATAGGAGACTATTTTGAGAAGTAGGCTGAGGGGAAGTGGGACGTACTGCTCCAAAGAGTAGACCTGAGTACTTTCGGATTGAGGAGTATGGAGTGATTTGCCTCTGGGTATCTGCTTCAGTGAGTTAGGATTGCTAATCCATGGGGTTGGAGCTGAATGCCTTTGGTTGAAATAATAGCAGTAGCTATATCCATTTGGGTAATTATTATCAAACCTGAAATAACTCTGTAATACATCCTGATGAACAACTCCTCCCTGAGCATTTCTCACTGATGTTACAACTTATTAGCTTCCTTTATAAGTGCTTTAATCATGAATTTCATCTGTCAGTTCTGTGTAGCCTCTGCAATAGATATTAAAAGCTAGAGAGGTAAAATAGAGGACACCAGTTAAGACATTACAACTATAACTAAGTACTCTTTCTTGAATTTGATTCATCTGTAAATAATTCTCCAATATAATAGATGGTGTTAAAAATGTTTATATATAAAATTTGGAACTGGGATATATTATGATGCTAATATAATCAGAGACTGAGCAGATTTAAACATCTTTAAGGTAATAACCATGTTAAGTCAGACACACACATGTACAAATGCACATTACAAATGAGATATCTTGATTTTTTTCCTCCGATAGTCAATATATTAACCATTTTTCTGGTGATAATTTATAATTAAATTCTAATTTGCAATTGATTTGAATATAAGTAACTTAATTTTAAACTATGGGTGTGTTTAGAAAAAAATAATAAAAGCAAGAGTTAAAATGACTTCCCTGAAATAAAAGTCAAATAAACATTAGTCATCAGGCCATATAAAAGAATTAATGAGTTATGGAGAATTCAATTTAGGCCAATGTTTCTTAGCAGCATGATTCAACTCCTCAAGGTAGCAAACGTGGGTGACCAATTTTCCCAATAGAAAGGAGAGATTAAATGTGATTAAGTAATAAAAGAGTTACTAATCTATGCTCTAAAAAATGCTTGTGACTGTGTATGCTAGGGTATTTTTGTTTGTACACTCCATGTTCTTAAGCAGTAAGTTATTCTAATTCTAACAAACTCATAGATCAAAACTTTATTTCAATATATGTAATATTGTTTCTTAAAAGAAATGAGCGAGGCTGGCTGAATTTTCATTTGTACAGAAGCACCATTAGAATATATTTTAAATGTATACATAGGAAATATATCTACCAAGTAAATTATATTTGAATATACACATAGAATATATTTTTACTAGGGGTAAACTTGTCACACTGTGGGATGAACTTGAACTGTTAATTGCAGGGTTGACCATTCAAATGCACCCGCCATTAAAGGAAAGAAATATGAGGCTCTCTGGTCCCATAAGAATGTACATTCTCACAAAGCATATGTAGAGCCACAGTGAATCAGCATCTCCTAGTGGCTGTGGCTTTGGATTTTAAATACATTTCTTACAGAATTTATTAAATGGGATCTTCTTGTTTAGACATAAAAATTTTGCAATAATTTACCCATTTCAAAGAGAATAATGTGTTTTTTTTCTTTCATGTGTCATATTTTGTGCTGATGTAAATAATTTAACTCTAATTTTTATAAGCGATAATTAAGTTGGGTAAATACTTCTAGGAGTAAGTTCCTTTCAAATATTCAATTACCACTTGAGTATCATAAGGTCCCTCCAAAAAAGTGTCACTATGATTTTTTGTTGATGGCAATTAAATTGTTTGAAAACTTCGTCATCTTACCCCATATAGATAAATACTTAAATAGTTTTGGAATGGTAAAATGACAATATTAAAATTATTTTAGAAATGTTCATATGCTGTTCATATGTGCTTCCAAATCAGTTTCATGTTCATATGTGCTTCCAAATCAGTTTCACTAGTGGTGGACCCATGGACAGTCGAATGATACATCGCCCTGTCCTCCATCAGTTTCACAATTGTTATGGTTGAGTTTATTCTTACAACCTCTGTGTCAATCGATCTTGTCAGGGTATTCCTCTTTTTCACTTCCCTTCCATTTTACCTAATGTAATGTAATGTCTAGACACTGGGCTCCCTGATAACCTAGGCAAAATACATGAGACAAAGTAGGGACTTCCTTGTTCTTAGGAGCATCCTGGCACTAAGTTCTTCAATGTCTGCATCATGAGTTCGAAACCACTCACTGCTCCTTAGGAGAAAGTCTGAGCTTTCTCCTCTCATATTGTTCACATTATGGGAAAGTCACAGGGGCAGTTTGAACTTGTCCTAAAACCAAGTGTCGCTATGAGTATTGATGTTGACCATGAGTGAGCCTTCCTAGTTGGTGTATTTATTTGTATAATAGTTAGGTTGATTATATTTCTTTCAATGTGAATATATATATATATATATATATACATACATATATTTTATTATTACCATCATTGTTCTTCAATATAGCTCTTGAAATGTCCTTTTTTGACAAAAATGCAATGTCATTCCTCTTGATTGTGTCATTCCCGGCATAGGAAACTTTATGATTTTCTGATTTTAAATGGCCAGTGCATTTCAGCTCCCTAACCTCTAGATTAACAATTCCTAAGGGTTCCATTTCATTTCTTATGACTTCCAATTTCCCCCGAGTCACACTTCTTATATTCTAAGATCCAATTATTAGTAGACTTTTGGAGCTGTTTCTTGTCACCTTGAGCGTGCCCTGTCAGCAAATGTAGATCCTGACTCTTCCACTCACACAGCTTGACTCCATTCACCTCATCAAGGAGAGACTTTCCTTCCAAAAAGCAGCTCTTCCTTGATCACATTTTGGGTGTGTTCTGACTAACGGGCTCCTTCTCTGCTACTGTGTCAGGCATTGTTCTCTTTCTGGTCATTAGTCCTCAGTGTCTGGCAATGTGTCGAAGCTATGTGCGAGGTGACATTTCAGTAGTTACTTCCTCTGAAATGGTCAGTCAGTTCCTGCTTTGTAGTCTGCTTTGGGATTTTGGAAGCTCTGCTGAAACCAGTTCAATTTAATTGACCCTGCTAGCATTTGGAATAAGAGTGGCACGGCTTCCAACATCATGGCAACACTCAAGCCACCACAGTGCAACACACTGACAACTAGTGGCCCGGGTTCCTTAAGTCTTGTGAAGCAAGCCTTTCAGCTGTCAGTCACTGCTAACATTATTCTTAGACATCCTGAACATCTTTTCTTCCTATTTCAATCTCAATTCAAATTGCTTCTAATATTGTGCTTATATGGCCTAGGAATACGTCTACAAGTATTTGACATTCCTTTTATCTACTGGACTATGTACCCTTCAACAGCCTTTGCTACTTCACTCAGAATTTCCGGCTGCAGCTCATTTGGGGGAACTTTCTCATATATTGTAGACTGATAATTGACTTAAAGGCCTCTTCCTTATTTTCCAAATATCAAAGATTTTATGGGAAAACCTCATGAAGCCTAAAAGAATAATATAATAGACATAGACACATTTACTAATAAATTTGTCTTACTCTGGTTTAATTTTATTAGAATTCTGCATTTTTATCTCTTCTATGCCATCAGCAGGTAAATAATTAAATATAGTATCTTTCCTTAAAATAATTTCTCAGGGTTTTTTTAAATGATATGCATAGAATAATATTGCCATTAAAACCAGCAGAATCTCTAAAAAAGATGAAATAGCATTAAAACTCTCTGAAGAAAAAAAGAGATGTATTTCTTTACTTATATAGCTACAAGTTTATGGTTTATATTTGGAAAAATCCTACCACCAAGATAGAACTTCAGAATTCCCCCTTACAAGCTATCTGCAAATGTCTTTCTTGTTGCCAGCTCCAATGGAGTTCACCCCTAACTCACGGAGGTCCTCGTATAAACAGAAAACGAGCCCTGCTGGATCTATCATCACTTAAGGCTGAACGGATGTGATTTGCAGAATTTTTAATGGGTGCATTTCCCAAGTAGGTTGCCCATCTTTTATTCTCGGTCGATCTTTTCTGCAAAATGTGCTGAATACCATTCTGCAAGTTTACTTAATTGAAAATTCCTGGTCAGCACAACAGTTTCTATAGCTTGTTCTGCATGTAACGTGAGTCAATGGTTAAGAATGACAGCAAGAATCACCATGGCATTTGAAGCAGAGTGATATCAAGCATAAACCTGCCTGAGAAATGCAACTAAAATCAGCTAAGCACTTTGCCTTGTTTTTGATGGGCTAATTCAATTGTTGTATTGGCACTAGGACTCTTTTCCTTTTTGCATTTAAGATAGAACTCCTTCCTTTGATACCAGAACACCCTACTGTGGCGGGGCCATTCTTTGACCATAGTAAAAGTTTAGAAATTACTACCATGTGAGACTCAGGCTACCACATTTTGTGTTCGCCATTAAGAATGGTTTGTTGATGCTAATGTGGGGTACCCTGTGGCGATTTTTTTCCCTTTCAGTCTTTGACTTTTTCTTTTGTTAAATTTCACATGTGGAGTTTGAGTGATTAATATTGTATATGGTTGTTCTTATGTGCAGCAGGATGCTGTAGATTCCATTCACCTCTGCGGTCGCTCTGCTGCTACTGAAAAGTAACGGATAGCTGGAGCCAGGCCTCTTGTGGCTCGGGGAGGTCTCCTGCGAAAAAGAAACAGACAATATCTTGTCACATCATAAATTTATAAGGAGTTAATTAAAGGCTTCCCCTTGCATCTTAAATACATGCAGAGTCCCACATCACAGGGAATGGCTCCTGTTTAATTACCAATAGCTTGTAAAATTGTTCTGCTCAGAGTGTGTTTTAATGTCAGGCTGATTATTCTACAAATGGAAAGAGGTACCTGGAAAATGTCCAAAGAATGTCAACACCATACATATATTTTCTTTTAATTATTGGTAGAGAAGGCATGATTTAATTTTAAAACTTTTGAAACCTTCATTTCAAGTATTTATGACTTTATTGTGTGGCTTTAAACTTTTACACAAAAGATTAATTTATTACACCATTTTCATTAAGTAAGATTTTCAATCAGTTGCTGTCTTGCTGGTTACTATCATTTTTAAAATAAATAAATGTTTAAGGAGGATGTTTTCATTTGACTGTTGATCACATTCTCCTGACATTAAGATATGTGGCCACAGCATATGTGTTCATTCTGATATGGGCTATTAGCAGTTATCAAATGTTTTGTGAGGGTCATGATACAAATAAGGTTCTTACATAGTTCAGGAAGAATATGTGGTTATAAAATCTGCTTAGATGCATTTGAAAGAAATTTTCCTTGAAGGGTACTTCCACTATTCCTGTTAGATAACCTATTTGAACTAGTGGATAATGTATAATCCATTTAAGTGCTCTTATCAGAAGCCCTGAAACTGTTTATAGTTATCTCAATAGATTACAGCTCCTCTTCTAAAAAGTAAATAATCAAAATTTTAATAAGTCACTGTGAGCCACCGTGAAGTGATTATGAGATGTGAAAGCATATATTCTGAAAGCACATTGAAATTTAAGGTCTCTATTGACGTATTGTAACTTACACATTTGTGCAAGAATAAAAATATGTGCCAGCCATATTTGGTTTTGTTTTCTGTCAGCTGCTTGCTGTGGTTAAATTTCCAAATTTGGAAAGAACCTAGTTTTAAAAAGGCGATTGAGATATAAGATAGGTAAGACTCTGAGTGAAAACAGCAACCTTTTCTACTGCCCTGCTCTTTATTATAACATGATAAGTGACTCAATAGCAAGGAGTCTGAATTTCAGTGCAGATACTGCTAGTGATAAGGGGGTTCTTTCTCTCATTCATTCACTTTTTTTGAAAGCTGACAGGGCAAAATATCTATCTGCCTCTATTAAGAAATTTCAAAGCTAGAACCAAACAACAACAACAAGCTCTCACTGTCAATGTCTCAAGTCAACGCTGATTCAGGTCTCACCCCTGGTGGAACAGTGGTCACATGTTCCTCCTTAACCCGAGTGAGCAACTCGGAATCACCAGCTGCTCCGCAGGACTGAGATGAGGCTCTCAACTTCAATAAGATCCGCAGTTTGGGGACCACACAGGACAGTTCCACTTTGTCCCTAAGGGTCGCTGGTAATCAAAGGGAGAAGAGCATCCCATCCTGAAGTACAGTAATTTTTATATATGCATTTTTGTTCAACCTCAATTTTCTCTATGGCTTCCTCATGTTAACCCAGACTTTGATTACTCACAGTAGTAATCCCCCTCTTTTTTTTTCAGAAGAACAGTGGAAGAGTAATGCACACTTAGAATAAACTTATCCTGGAAATGTCGAGAGAGGTATCAGATTTCAGAGATGATAATGGCAGCAGTTCAAGTGCTCAGTGTGGAAGATGAAAAGTGGTTGGCATCTGGATATGGTTTGAATAGTGATACTAACAGTGACAGTGGCACATTTGACTTTTTACTGTTATATATTTAAGAAGAAACTAACAAGTATTCCTTAATAAGTTGATTTGTATTTTTAAGCCAATAACTCAAAACACTGGTTGTAATCAAAAGTTCAAATGGATTTAAGAAGAGACACTGCAACTTTTAAATCTTAGAGTACCAAGTCAAATGGAAGAAAGGATTCCATAAAAGAATTCAACAGAAAAATTAACAAGGTAGTTCAGGAAGACAAATGTGCAAAGACCTACAGTTACACAAACAAACATAGAACCTACTTTGCATATCTTAAAGCAAAAGACTCATGAAAAAATTCACAAAACAGAAAGTACCAAAAGAAGGTGGAAAGAATGCACAGAGTCCACAGTCAGTAATTTCAAGAGGTAAATTGTGAACAAGAATCAGAGGTACTGAAGGATGAGATCCAAGGATCACTGAAGACATTAGCTAAAAACAGAGGTCCAGGGATCCATGGAGACTTGTTTAGGGCTACTGCTTTCAGTGCGCCTTTCACCAAGCTAATGAAGCAATGGTGCCACACACTGGACTGTGCCAAGAAATTTGGAAGTCAGCTACCTGGCCAGTTGACTAGAAACAGTTTGTATTTGTACCCATTCCAAACAAAGATGATCCAAAAAGATATACATATTACAGAACAACATCGCTGATATCACATGGAAGTAAATTTCTGCAAATCGTCATTCAACAGTTGTAGCACTATAAGTGACAGGGAGCTGCAAGAAATCAAGGCTTGATTCAAAATAGGACACAGAACAGGGGACATCATGGCTGATAACAAATGGAGCTTGGTTACAAGTAGAGAATAAAAGAAATACATCAACTTGTGCTTTATTTACTATGTAAAGACACGATGTCAAAAAAATTGTGTCAGTCTGGGTAGAGTAGAGGAACAAATTTCATAGACAAGCATATGGACACAGGGGAATGGTTTATATGCAAAAGGAATGGAACATTGAAAAAGCATCCTAACCCAGTCCAGTACAAAGTCAAGTCCAGTACAAAGTCATAAGTCCAATATTAGCTCACATGTTCATAATGTCTCTTTCTGACTCACGAAGTCATAGGTCAGTGGGTGCAGAATCCCAGTGCTGGCAGGGGTCTCCCCATGGCTCCTCGCTTCCAGGGCTCAGGGTTCATCAAGACTATCCAGTGGTGGCAGAAACAACTCATCACTGATAAGGGTCTCCATGTGGCCTCTCCAGCTTGAGAGGTCTGGCTCCATCAGGGCAAAGCCATGTGGCTTCTCTAGCTCTTCAAACACTGCCATCTTGTCTTGTCCGTAATTAATCGTCTCTGAAACTAACTCCCAACAACTAGGGAGATAGCTTCTCATCTTCACGAGGGAAATAGCACGAGATTTCCCATATGTATCAGGAGAAAGCCATGCCCACACAGAGGCCTCATTGGCTACTCAATGGCTATCTCCAGATTAACAGGCCAGACTCCACCCCTACATCTCAATCGTGAAATTAATATAAGCATTTAACTGCCACAAACATTAATAATCCTGAGAAATTTTGGGATTCCAAATCATTTCTTTGTAATCCTGTGGAAGTTGTGCATGCATGGTCCAGGAGGCTCTTGTGTGACAGTATGCTTCAGGGTTATAGTATCTCCTCATACTTTTTGAAACAGTATGCTAAATAAGTAATGAGACAAACTGGACAATATGAAGAAGAATGAGGCATTGGGATTGGAAGAAGGCAAGTAATAACACTCAGTATGTAGATGACATAACTTACTTACTGAAAATATGGAGAAATTGAAATATTTGCTGATGAAGATCCAGGGTTGATCTTAAAGGGTAAAAATATTGCGAAGAAGAACAAAATCCTAACAACTGGGCCAACAGATAATATCATGATAAAGGGAGAGTGAAGATGTGCAGATTTCATCTTGCTTAGATCCACATTCAATGCTAAGGAAGCAGCAATCATGAGATCAAAGGAAACAAGCCAACGGGTAAATCTGTTGCACAAGACTTCTTTAAAATAGAGAAGAGCATGCATGTATCTCAAAGAGTAAAGTGCACCTGACCAAGCCATGGTATTTTAAATCACATTATATCCATGTGATAGTTGAACATTAAGTAAGGAAGATTGATAAGGAATCTTTGCTTTTGAAATATTATTCTGGACAAAAAATATTTCTAGTGCCATGAACTGCTAAAATAAGAAGCATATCTGTCTTGGAAGAGGAACAGCTAGGATGTTCTTTAGAAGGAAGGGTTGAGAGACTTCGTTTCCTTTACTGTGGGCCTATTATCAGAAGTGACCAGCTCTTGAGTAAGGACACCATGCTTGATAAAGTAGCGGGGCAGCAAACAAGTCAAATCCTTGACAAATTGACACTGGCTGCAGAAATGGGCTTACCTGGAGATGTAGCTGGGAGATGGCCAGGACCATCTGTCATTATAAGTCAGAATTTATTCAAGAACAGCTAATAACATTGTTTTCATAGCTGCACTTGTATGCTCCCCCACACACACATTAATATATACCACGTTTCAATGAAAAGTAGATCTGCCCATAAAATAAACCCTAGCAAGATTTCTAAGCATTTGCGGAATATAAGTCATACCCCCAAAATAAGACCTAGTGATGGACATGGATATGTGTTGCACCAGCATGGAGCAGTCAAGAAGATAGGCAGCCCTTCTCTGGAGCATCGGGACACCTGCTATCTTGGAGGTGACCACGAACAAGGTCTCTCCCCCTGTATGGTCTCAATTGTTCTGTGTGTGCTGTCAGCTGAGACATCCAGAGAGACAGAGACAGTAACGTGAGGAGCAGGCTGCTCATTTCATATATTGTGTGTCCTCAGGGAGAAGAAGTCAAGCTGTGGCTGCCATTTTGCTCAGCACTGTGGGTTGATGTTCCAGAAGAAGACTTAACTATATTTAGTTAAGTAAGTGTAGATTGTTGTACCATACTAAATAAGCATAAGATATCTCATGAAAAGAAGTCATAGTGTCTTCTTGAGGAAAAATAATTATAAGACAATGTCTTATTTTCTGGGAAACATGGTATACACACATGCACAAACTTATACACACACATATATAGATACATATACACATATACATACATAACAAAAGTGTATAAAAAACCATAGACTATTTTAAAGGTATGTATTATTTTCCAAAACAACTTTATCAGCTTCAAAGTACTATCATTATAATTAATATAATTGTCATATCTGTTTTTCCATTCTTGGAAACATTTTTCAAACTCATCTCTTTGGATGGCTGACACCTGCCTCTTTTATTTTTCTTCACCTCTTCTACATCATCAAATAGCTCTGCTTTCATGTCCCTCTGCATTTGTGGATACAAAAAGATGCTGCACAGGCTGTGGTCAGGTGATTCATGTGCATGCTATAAGAGAGGCTTGCTGAATTTTTCCAAAAACTGGAGCAGTGAGATGGCCACATAAGCAAGTACATTGTCATGCTGGCAAAACTATTCCCGTGTCTACAATAAATCAGGATGCACTATGCCCCTCACATTAAAAAAAGCACAAAACAAACATATGAGCATTACCTTCATTTTTTATTTCACTTGATGAGCTTTTGGGGCATTTTGGGGCTTTTGGGGTAAAGATGGCATCTTCCACTGTATGGTAGTTATAAAGTCTTGTGTTTTCTTGAGGATAGTCTGAAGGAAGGAGTGGGGTCTAACCTGTCATGTCACAGGCTGATTATGGCTCCTTGTGGCCATGATCTTCTCATGAAGATCCTGGGAACTTCCTCTTTCTCTGCTCCACCTTCCTGTTGAGACACACTCAGAGAGCTGGAGAAGCCCCAAAGAGCCCCACACCAGCACTGAGATGATTCCACCACCACTAGATCCTCAATACTGGACTTAGGGATTTGATTTGGACCATGCTGGATATTTACCATATTTCTTGGTCCATTAGATGCCTCTGACCATAAGACACACCTAGTTTTTAGAGCAGGAAAACAAACAATCAAACAAAAAAACATTCTGAAGTAAATAGTACCAGTATACTAAAATATTTATTAAAATAAAGCAAAATACAGGAATATTTAGCAACACAAACTCAGTGGTATTAAGAACCATCATCACTTTCATTATCAAATGAAGGGAGGCATTCACTGTGTTGATCATGTGACCTGACTGACATTGAGACTCCAGAAATCAGGGCTTCCCCTGAACACACAGCAATCCACAGTGTGTAAACAGCAGCTGACAGTAAGTGGATGGGATCATAAACAAATATTCTGGGGTACCATAACTTCAGACCATAAGGCACACTCTTGTTTTCCCTCATTTTTTGGGAGGGGGGCGGGGAAGTACATCTATGGTCCAACAAATGCAGCACTCAATATGCAATTGCTCTTTGATATAAAACGCTCTCTTATTAACATAAGTGTGTCTCAGAATTTGTTTCTCTTGTCAACCCAGACTAACATACGCTGGCTTGACTGATGATTGATTGGAGGGTTGTAAGAATAGTACCGTCCCCATCCCCCTCATCAATGACCTTGGGAGAAAAATCTGGGTTGCTTCAGAGCTGTTTCTTTCACAGCACCACATTTTCACTCCCCATACTTTTTCCTCATCAAGCCAGAATACGAGGCACAAATTTCTCAGTGACCCTTCACATTCCCAAACCTTCCACTGAAATTTGCTGATTCGAGCTAGAAAATAGCCGACAACTTCCTTATCCCTTATCCCTTATCCCTTCTGTTGTTGATCTTCCAGCACAAGTGCATGAATCGTATCAATATTTTTGTCCCTTTGGGAAGTTGACAGACATCTAAAATGAGACTTGAAATCAATTGACATTTCACTTTTTTTGAAATAAGCAAACAAATTATACCCTGAGTTTTTCCCACAGAGCTATCCTTGAAAACCATACTCAACACTAGAACAGTTTCTGTGGCATTTTTTGCAAAGCTGGTAACAAAATTTCACAGCTGCACACTATTCTCTTAAACTGATCATCTCCAAAAACATGAGGTTTGAGCAAAACTGTTTTCATTAAAAAATTCACTGTGATCAGAGAGAACCTTCCTAGGTGATGCCACTGGGTGAGCTAGCTCAGCAAGTTTCTCCATGCTTATATAGCAGGGTGTTGGGGTGCGTGTGGAATGTATATTACAAAAGCTCCACCCAGTGGAGTTTTTTCCACTTTTCTTTTTTTTTTTTGGTGGGGGGAGGTTATAGATGCATATGATTTCCTCTAAATATATCTATGAATATGGTGAAACAAACTGGGGTGAGTTATGAATACTTAGTAGATATAATGAAACAATTTTTAAATTAATGAGTCATTGGTCTTCTGGGCACTGGATCATAATCTCAGAGAACACTGAAATCAATTTATAAAAGCCAATATTCTATTTTGATGAGAAGCAACTTAGTTCTTAAAAGCCTTTGAACAATCATTTCAAGTGCAACTAATGGACTCTCCTTATATGAAGAAAAGAAGAGTGGTGAAATCTGAAAGCAAAAATAGTTAATTCAATGAACTAAAGGATCATGCAAATTTTAGGCTTCACAATACTGAGACCTGCTTCTCTAAAAGAGATTACATTAGAAAGCCCTGAGTAGAAAGGAAGAAAAATGTGGGACACAATTCTAAATGATAAAAGGGATTAGCCTACATATTGAATATGTACTTTTTAAACCTCTAAAGCTTTACTCTTAGTCACCCTTCAGGTCTAGTACTAAGGTCGCCATCATGACCCAATTTGAGTCAAACAATAAATAGGCCTGTAAAGGGAAAATTAACTTTAGTGAGCTATTTATGGGGCTGTTACAATAATTGACCATTTAAAATAAAAGGGGCAGCTTTGCCAAATTTTCCAAATTTTCCAAAAGGAAACTTTTCTTAAATGCTCAGAAATGAGGCATAGAAATAGAAAGTACAAGTAGGGAGTTGATAAAGTGATAAAACATAGCAGAAATTGCAATGAATAAGATGAAACAAGATGTGTGTGAATAATTAAATATAAAGCTTGGAATCTGTTCTGTAAATCATCCCCTAAAACCAATGAGCTGCTTTTTAATAACTTGAATTTTAATTTTGCATTTAATTTGTGATGTTTCAAATGTAATAGACTGAATCCAACTCACTAATTTGTTTATAGATTTACTTTCCATGTCTTGAAGACTATAAATAAAAGATAACAAGACCTATTTCTTCTGGCACAGTTATGTCTAATTTAAGATGTTTCTGTGTTATTATAATATATAGTCCTATTGATTTCATAAACTAAAGACATTTCAAAATTTTAAAACTCTTAATATATATTATTTGATTCTATTTATCTCTCTAACTCTATACTATGGGATCCAAAAAAAAAAAAAAAAAAAGGAAGCGGTCTCTGCTACATAGATCCTTCAACGTATGCATTCCCCCCACTACAGGAGCACTGAGCAACTCGCCCCAGAGTTAGTACACTCAGTGGGGTGACATGGAAAAGCTCTTTCAGTGATTTTTTTCGTAGAAGCAGTTTCACTCAAATCTCCAGTTTTGTGATGGGAAATTTAAGAGAACGACATGTGACAGTGAAATTTTGTTTACTGTTCAGGACAAATGCCACAACAACTAGTCTGATTTTGAACACAGCTTTCAAGGACAGAGCTATGGGAAAAAGTCAAGAGTATCAGCGGTTCTCACATTTCAAAGAAAGGTGAAATGCCAATTGATTACAAACCTAGTTCTGGACCGCCATCAACTTCCCTAATGGATGAAAATGTTGACTCCTAGTGCATTTGAAGTTTGTTCAACAAAATCAGACTGATAATCAAGCTTTCTATTTAGAAATCCTGAAGAGATTGCATAATAGTGTGTGACAAAGAGGCCTGATTTGGGGCAGACAGGGGACTGTTTTTTTCACCATAACAATGTGACATAACTTATGTGACCATCTCAGTGCACCAGTTTGGGGCAAAAACACCAGTTTGGAGCAAAAAACATCATGCTTATCTTGCCCCAAGCACTTGACCTCACTCCATACTCCACACTCCCTTTGTGTCCACACATGTAAAGCAAAACACGGGGAGGGGTGGATAGGTGTCAACCATGTAAACAGATGAGTTTGAAAACTGTTTCCGAGAATGGAATCATAATTTTCACTAAAAAATTAAGTGCAATGGTGAGTACTTTGAAGGTGATAAAGTTGCTTTGAAAATAAATAAACTAACAAATGATAGTTTTGAAAATAAATTCCATTTTGGGGTGGATGTACTCCCTCATATAATGATAAATAATTTCAATATCCATATCTATAACTGTACTCATACCTACACTAATACCTATACCGTATCTTTCTGCATCTACATCTATTGCTATGTATCTATATCACCTATATAGTGACTCAAAATATTTGTGGAAAATAGAATTAACATATTATAAATTTTTTCAGGAAGTTTTTTAAGGTCCCATGTGTATGTGTGTGTAAACAGGTAAATAATGAGAGAGCAAATATGAGAGTCAATAGAAAATATTCTAGCCCATATGAAGTAAATGCTGCTTATTTTCAATATTCAAAGAAAAATATATACTGTCAGCAGTTGTGATATGATATTTGTGGATTCAATAATAAGATTCTGGACATAGTGACTTCACAGAGACTTGTTGACTTTCAGATCTACACTAAGATGCTCACTGCAAGCAGAGGGTATTGAACCCCAATATTCTACCTGTCCTCATTTTACTTTTAAAGAAAAAGGAGAGTCTTATGTGGTTAAACAACTCCAAGGAAAACCTCTGTAATTAAGGTAGAGCCAGAGTTGGTGGATGACCGCACATAATCTATTGACACTCCCTTTTACCCTAAGCACACTTAAAATACATTCACAGTCAAATACATTTAATAGGATAGATAGTCTGATGTCCCAGTATTTTTTGAAACATTCTCAGTACCATTGAAAGAAGCAAATACGAACTGTGACAGCAACTTAAAGGGAAATCTAATTTAAATTCCTTTGGGACTTAGCCTTATTTCAATGATGCCTTAGATAATCAAGTTTAATGATAGGGGTGCTACATTTATGAGGAATTTGGTAAAATCCATTATTTCCTTTGTAACTTTTCTGTTTTTAAAATTACAAAATATGAAATAGGAAGAGGATCTTCTTTAAAAGAAACAGACAAGCAAAATAACTCCTTGGTGTCTTATTAATGAAAAGGCAAATATTCCATGCAGTTTCCTTTCTCTAAGCAGCCTAGATGGAAGTGTGACTTCCTGATATTAGATCTGAGAGAAGTCTAAAGGAAACTGGAGTCATGCACCTCTGGAAATATTCAATAATTAAGAATATACTTATACACAGACATAACCATTTTAATGATGTGACTCCAATAGTTCTAAAGACTTTCCTGAGAAATTTAATTGGTTGAGTTTTGAAAAACATGCATGAAGACTAATATATTAAATACACTAAATGTAACAATGTGAAGAATATCTTCTTAAAACACTACAACTTAAAGACTTAACAGGAAATAGGTAATATTTAAAAGAAAAAAGAATATGTGAAAGAAGAAATTTCCCCAGGTAATACAGAATGAAAGAAAATAGCATGACACAAATAATTTTAATCTATTTATTTTTCATCAACAAGATTAGGATTTTTCTCTCAATTCACATTTATCTATTCTTTTTACTGGTTGGATGATAGGTAGGTAGGTAGGTACATGATAAATAGATAGATTGATGATGATAGATAGATAGATGATAGATAGATAGATAATAGAAAAAGTAGAGCAATAGACAGACAAGTTATTACAGATGGGTAGATGGAGTCATAGATACTGATTTGCAAAAAGTTTACTGTCTAACATTCCTTACG